>JBBMOE010000019.1:6555726-6793376 GCA_037975065.1 Chaetodon trifasciatus | reverse complement strand
ACCTGTAAAGGAGAAATGATCAAGTTCTCAATCACACGTCATCTCCACCCTGTGCTCTGTCTGGTCGGGAAGTCTTTACACTGTTTTCCTTTGAGTTCCAGGTGACTTTTCCTTCAACTTGCCAAACTTTAAGTGAATACTGAATGCCCACCTGCTCCATTCTAACCACATCTGACCTTTGGACAAGAGTGTGTGGGTGCGAAAAGGGAAGATGCTTAAGAAGCACAGAAGCCCTGAATTATTTTGGGGAAACTACAGCAAAGCACTTTAAATGAAGATTGAAAAATGAAGAAGCATCATAGTGAGGAAGAATCACAGGAGTCAAATTGCAGCTGTTTTATTCTGAATGTGTGTGTATATATAGTCCTTTGGTCACATTATTGGTTGGTCATGTCATGGGTGACTCCGATTAATCTAACTTAAACTGCCTTGATCACATTGAAAGATGTACTTTTATGAAGATTTCCATTGTCACAGATAAGAAATTAAGGAGCAAAGTGAGGTAAATCCTACATACATTTGTTCTGTTGGTGAGTTATCAAAGGAGACAAACATTTAATCAACTTTGCTGAACTCTCAGCAACAGCTCACACCAGTCATGTACATGGCTGCTTCTTTTAGCTTTTCTCGACTCTCCCGCTCACACTCTACTCGTCCCACCTCTCCTCTCTCTCCTCTCCTCTCAGTCTTTCTCTGCTACCCACAGTCTCAAGTGTCAGTTTACTGTCTCTCTCCCATCTCCACGTTGAAGGCTTGTGTACACAAACTTTCTGATGTGCTTGATGTCCCAGTCTCTCAGGAACTCAGCAAAGACAGAGGAAGTAATGGCAAAGATGGAGGCCAGGAACATCATGGCTGTGACTGTTGTTGCCATCAAAGGCTACTTCTGACCATTTGCTGAAATAGTCGATGAGGGTGATGGCAATTCTGCAGTCATAGTCCCCATGTTCAAATGGACCCACAATGTCAACAGCCACATGCTGGAAAGGGCCCCTGGAAACTCAACAGGCTGCAATGGGGCAGGAACAGTCTCTTTTTCCACATGACTGACAGACTTTATGAGATGAGTGTACTCAGTGGCGACTCAACAGCAAGTTAATGTTGCACCAAGAGATATGGCTGTACATCACTTGGGGATGACTTCCTCACCTTAGGCCAGCCTTAAACAATGACTTGCTGCAGTCGTGCCAGTTCAGTACAGTCCTCACATTCAGCTTTGAAATCTGCAAGTGGCAGTGTGAAAAAAGAAAAGTGGCAAATCAGAAATAATCAATGTACTGTAAGTTACAGAGAAACAGAAAAATAAAAAGCAATTCAAACCATGACTGAGTGAAGTTGCTAGTCCCTGTCTGTTGACGTCAGTGCACTTCATTGTGCACACTCCTCTATGGATTATTCACATTGTTTCCTAGTGTATTGTAAAGTGCAAGCTCACCAGCCAGACACTGTGTGAGCAGTTAAGAAATGTAAAGTAATCCATGAATTCCTCAAATACAGTTCATGAAATGCCCGAGCAGAGATCGTTGTTACACTACAACCAGCAGCGCCTGTCACTGAGCAAGGAGAGCCTACAGGCCCTCAAATTCAGCTCTATTGCAACAATTTCATTCATTATTTACTGGAAAAACAATTAATTTTTGCATGTCCTTCATAAGACAATTTTGAATTTGTTATCATTAACAATGTCATGTGTAAAAAAAATAAAATGTATATGATGATAACTACAAATGATTAAAAGAAAAAGAAAAATGTGAGGAATGTGCTTATAGTCTGCTGGGCTTTGTGACAGGTGTCACTCTCAGGACACCCTCCTGGGAACAAGAGGCAGCCAGCACCCCATCTCTTCTCCACAGTCGGCCTTGAACCAGCCCCCTGCTGCCCCCTATGGGACACAACGCAAAGCACACGTTAGGAAGAAGAATAATGAGAAAAACACAGATTGGTCATTATGAAGCAAATACAGGTCAAGGCTCAAAAATATGTTTCAAAGGTTGAACCTGTCTGTTTAATGCATCCACACTAACAAGTGAAAATATGTATTTCTACATAAATATTCTGATAGTAAATATGACGCACAAAACACACAAGTTTCCTGAACCTTACATTCTTAAGGTTCTTGCTGTTGAGCAAATCATTGAACTGTAGGTGTGGTTAAGAACAAAGATGATGAAAACACACTCAAATGCATCAAAACGAGCAGAGTACAGCACTGTGAAAGAATCTGTGGCTGGACAAATCAACAACCAAAACACAGTGGAGCTGCATTTCATTATTTGTGGAGCCTTTTCTCCTACAGGACCTGAACGACCCGTGACTTCAGGTACAGCCACGGTCACACTTTCTGCTTTTGTTTCCACTGTCTCCCCCACTCTGAACCTACATTTCAGTGCTGCTTAGGGTGTCGTACTAAATTCAAGTTCCAGCCAGTCTCAGGGGAAGGAATGAAACAGCTGGTTTGCAACACAGCAAACGGCACAATTATGAACACAGGACAAGTGTTTGGATAAACACTTAAGGAGGTTTGCTTCAATATACAGGCGAGTTTATCCAACATGTGTGTTTTGCTGCAAAGTTCTGCATTTGTCTGTGTAAACTGCAGATTCAGTGCTCAGCGTCAGGCGTGTCTGGAAGTAAATTAAAAATCTTATTTGGACACAAAGCCAACCTCATAGGTCCAGTTAAGGGTTAAAGGTGAGGAAGGGTGAGGAAGCGGAGCACAGTTGGGGAGGCAAGACACAGAGTGATTCTCCTGTACTGTTTCCTCCACTTTCACATAAAACCTCAAGGCCCTCTGAACCTTCTTCAGTCTCAAGTTGACCAGCTCAAGATTTCTTTGACAGGCTACTTGCGGTGGTGTGGCAGACAGAACACATAAAGAACAGCAGACAGGAAGTGAACAACATGCTGACCTGCCCACGGGCTCTCGCACTCATACAACATCCACTCGTCACTGCGGAAAGTGCTGTGGAACCACATGGCGTGGTCTAGGGAGGCCATGAACTTGGCCCTGTAGCTGGGATAAGGCAGCAGCGCTGTGTCCAGGAAGGAAAAGTCTGACACGTAAGCAGCGACGCAGCAATGCAGCTTCATGTTTCCTTCACCTGCAGACACACACACATAAAATGCATAAACACATACTGCTCTGATTGTATTATACATTAGATTTTGCTTATATTTACATTTTCAGTTATTCTCATATTACATAATGTTTTTGATCCATTTTACCAATATATCCTCGCGCTCGCACCCAGAACAGCTTCTTTGGCTCAGCTGCAGCAAGTCTGTAAAAGTGTGGTGGGTTGATTGGCTTTATCTCAATGGGGACCTCATTGGCCAGCAGTTTGTTGAGGCCTTGTTTTGCACTCTCTGCTAGGTCTGGTTTACTGTGAAACGAAAACAGATCATGGCTGAGCACACCCGTCTGCAAAGTATTTCATGGTCATTCGTTTAAAATTGGATTTACAGCGTGAGTCGACATGTTTGCTGCAGGTGGAACGGCAGACTGTGACTGATTGATCAGTTGACTAATGGTGGCAGCTTTACCTGAGATAAAGGTGAATGAGCTCCTCTACCGTGAGGAGGTCTTCAGGCTGAGGGACCACTGGCATGGTGAAGTGGTGCTGCAGGGGGCTCTCCTGTTGCATGTGGAAGGACATTTGGCAGATAAATATAGGCTGTCCGTGCTGGATGGCCTTGACAGAGCGCACTGCGAAACTGCGACCATCTCTCGTGCGTTCCACCTGATACAACACTGGAATCTTGGGATCCCCTGAAAAACACCCACAAGACTACATTCACTGGGGCTGACTGAGGTCACATCAGATCACTGCTTCTGATCACAGCATTGATTATGGCAGGCTCAGCATTTTTGAGTATTTCAGCTGCACCATCTCCAACCTTTAAACTGATGCAACATCTTACCTGCTCGTACAAAGTAGCAGTGGAGAGAATGGGCAAAGAGGTTATCGCTGACAGATTTGGCTGCTGCTACGAGGGCCTGCCCGACTATCTGACCCCCAAACAAACGCTGGGTGCGGGGCACCCAGTGGTGCGTCCCTCTAGGGAAAAATGGAGAGACTATTGAAACATATGCAATGCAGTCTCACAGATGATTCTTATGTAGCTTTGACTGAATGGGTGATCTTTTATATTTACACTGAGTTATAAGTTTATTGGGTACCCTGATCCCCATATTTCCTGTGATCAAATGTAGCAGCCATATAATAGATCCAGCCTTTGTGAAGTGAATAATGTTCATTTTTTCTTCACCACAGAGGTGCTGTCTGCTTTTTTGAGGCTGTGTATAATTAGACATTATAGTGATGGGAATTTCTAATATGGTTTTATCCTCGTGTATAAATATGAGTACAAGAACTGAACAATATAAGCTTCAAGTGGAAGCAGAAATAACTAGACAGGCACTTATTTTTGAAATGAAATGAAACAATACTGCAGGCAAACACAGCAGCACCACAGCGTAAAGGTTAAGCTACAAGTGATAGCCCTCTGTTCAAAGTTCACCTTCATCAAAAGCTTTTTCCACAAAATACAGCTCAGGAACAAGTAGATTCTTTTATATTGGATGTAATTATTGATGTGTTTCTGTTTTACTCGCCACTCTTGAGGTCTAACAGATACATTTATTGCAATGCAGATCTGTTGACAGTCCTATGTGGACATGTACAGACGAATTTCAGCTGAAAATGCCTGTGTTTGTGTTCAATGCCTTTAATCTATAAGAACGAATGATATTTTAGATACTGATCATAGGTTTCACATGGAAAATCAAACAGAAACTATAGCAACTACATCAACAGTTAAAAAATGAAGAAAAAAATATTCAATTCAATGTATAATTATAAAATTTTGCTCTTATCGAATTTACAGGACAATATTTTTACATTTTCAGCAAAGTCCTACTCACCATGTGTGTATTACAATGACACATGCAATCTTTCTGTGCCAGTATCCATCATGGTCATATCTGAATGTTTATCAGATCTATTTATCACTCTCTTCTTTAATAAAGTTTAGCTGTCTTACCTTTGACTACAAGTACCTCAGAGTTTGGTACACTGCATAGGAGAAATGTATATTAAATGTGACACAGTGTAAGAGCAACAGTTTGCTATTTTTCTTCTATTTAATCTGTGTAATTGGATGCACCAACTGTTAAACCAAGATAGCTGGAGCTAACCAGCTCAGTGGCTCCATTGCCTCAGAAAACATTGAATCCTGAGGAGCCTGTCAAAAACAAACATACAGCGCCTGAAGCAGTTGAGCTGAGTTCAACCACAATGGGATGGGTGGGGAATATTTCCATATTGTTCTTTTTTAGTGATAGTAAGTAAACAATACTTTGTTGGTGATGAGTTGTTGTTTTTTTTTGTTTTTTTTTTTTTGTATTTGTAACGGATAGCACCTTGGCACTGTCCAGTGTGCTGCAGGAACTACATATCTCTGATGTGTTGCGTGACTTTTCTCTCCCCTCGACCAGCAGCCTCTGTGTTAAGGCACATCGTGTTTGAGCACTTACGTACTGTTAAGTCATCTTTAACTTAGCTCCTTAAAAATATCTCCGTTTCCCAGTCGTGATGGCGACCTTAGCGATGACGTGAGCGCGATTTGGGAAACCGGTGATACCCATATCTCCGAGAGCACTTGAACGCTGCAAGAATTTCTGAGCTGTCGCCAAATGCTTAGTGAAAGTGTCAAAGTCTAAGTGTTACCTGTAAAGGTCTACGTCGAGCTTCTCCAGGTTTAAAACGCTGGTGACCAGGACGCTTTTGAGGTCCTGAGCATAGTGAGACGCAGGACTCTCCGAGCGTTCACCATCAGGTGATTTCAGTGATTCAGTACCTGCTGAATAATCACCATTTTCTGTCAACCCGCTGGCGTCACAGCCGTCATTCGTCTCTTTCTCCGCCATGCTTGTTTGACAACTTGATCTGTGTGTTTCAAAGGCTGCCTACCCAATGTTGACGCTCAGTACTGCCACCTGCTGTTGGGACAAAATACATAAATCAAAAGTGGCTGTGTCATTTATAAACCACTGTAACAGTTGTATGTTTAAGCGCGTCAGTTACATTTATTCTCCACATGACATTGTCACATCTCTGTGACACAAATGTGTGTTCTGGTTGTACTCCATTTGACGGCTCTGTGCCGCCTCATGTTACGAAGCAGAGGAGGCACCTTTATGTTGTTGAATATCTGATGTTCCAACAACAGCATTTTGTTCAACAGATGCTGTTGTAATGCTGCTTGTTGACACTTATTTACAGACATACTAAATTGTAACAGAAAAAACACGTTAAATATGTGAAATCATTTTTTATGCAACTTTTATAGCAACAGTTTACAAGGATGGCAAAGTCACCATTCTGTCAGTCATGCTAAGCAAAGTAACCCATAGTCAGTGTTTCCAAAGCAGCTGGTACACATTGCATCTTGTTTACATGCTGCACAATCTGTTCATTATCAATAATTATCATTGGTTGTTCCCGGTACTGCTTCCTATGTGTAGTACAAAGTGTACTGCTAACTGCACTGTCGTGTTTTTTAACCCACGCATGTATTTTGTCTCATAACGCAACAGAATTCATTGTTTTTTATAGAAAGAGTTGGCACATGGCAACAAGGAAGCCTTCATAGAATTTCAGGGACAAGACATGATGTATGAAACAAAGTAAAATGAATAAGAATAAGAAGAACATACAGAAGTGAGAGATTCAGTCCACCATGAAAAACTGGAAATCGTTGGCTACGCGTGAAGGCCAAGTGGGCACTTCATTGATCTTTAGTAGGTCCAAAAAAGGCCCCAGGAGGACGTTCCATCCTCCAAACAACCGTTTAATCGACTGAGCATTGAGTCAGAAGATCTGGATTTAGCCAGTCTTTTATATGTGGAGCTTTAGCTGTTTTCCAATGCATTACATTAAATCTGCAGGCTGTATTCATTCTGACCATAATAACTGAAAATGCACATTTTGATTTATGAGATATTTGGTATATGAGATCTGTCTCCTATTTAACATAATACAGGAGTCAAAGGGACTGCAGAACCAAACCAGCAGCTCTTCACTAACTTTGACTACATTCCCGAAGACGATGTAGGAAGCTTCCCCCTTCGATCCTGCACTTCCACCACAAATCATCCTTCATCAGCTTCATTCTGTCTTACTGGAGTATGATAATATCTATGTAACATTTTTTATTGTATAAACTTCTCTTTTTCTTCCTTTACATATTTATCCACAGTCTGGCAAACATATTAAGCCATTTCTCATGTGCCAGATCTCTTCTTGGATCTCTCTGCCATGACAGTCTCACATGAGATGAGTCATTTCTTATACAATTATTTGTCAAAAAACTGCAGCTGTGCGGCATATCCAAATATTCCACAGTGTGGTTGTCTGTAACATAGATGTTACACATTTCCACATTTTTCCTCACCTTTAAGACAGAATTGACAGATTAAATCTCCAAAGGACATAAATACATACAGACCTCCAGTCTGTACACTGTTAGAATGCAAATGCGTCCAGCATGCAGTTGTATCACAGCTTATACATTTGGTGGATTTTGGGCCATACCTCCCTAGAATAAGTAAGAATGGGATTTTGTGTCACCTGACATTGAGATAATCTCTCACTTAAGAACTGAGATGAGTCACTCAATAGAAACTGTGTGACTGTGACAAGAATGTAGTATTACACATAAGAAATACAGTATTTTGCAAGCTCACAGACGGATTTTTGTCTTTATTTTGTATCCCCTTTTATTAACCCCATTTGGTGTTTTGGTGTTCTGTGATTTGACTTTTAGTATTTTTCATTTGTCAGAGTTTTTTCCATTTTGAAGTTTAAAGTCAGCTCATAAATTTTTTGGGAAAAATATGTCTCATCTTTTGATTATCTCACATCTTTCATCCATCCTCAACATCCAATACTTCCTCTTTTTATCCATTTCACACCTCTTTGCTCATAGAAAGAAGCTGATGTTGATTGCTGTTTTCAGGGCTGGTCATGACCTCTGTGAGCCAACCACATTGTCACTGTCAAACTTTAGTATCTGTCACTTTCTCTGCTGTTGTCAATCTCCAAATTTTCTGTGTGTAAACTGTCAGACAAAAGTGGAAACAAAACAGAAAACAACATCAAACTTGGATCAAAGTGTGTGCAATGACACTGGAAAGGAATTCTGAAGCTAAAATGACCTTATAGGAGTGTTAAGACAAATCTGTATGCAAATCATACACCACTGAACAGATGGATATATTAAAGGTAAGTCACAAATTTGACCTTCACTGTGCAGAATGATGTATGATCAGACACTAACAGGATGTTCACATTCATCAGCTGCAGGGAGGAAGTTTCTCTGTGCTTTGAATGTGAGAAAATGAATATGTACAACATGTAGCTTCACAAGTCTGGTGCTGAAACTGGAAACCTCCATTGCACATACACTGAAAATGACAGTGGACTTTTCAGTGAAGTAGGACACATCCTGTGTCCAGCGGTTAGTATTTCTGTTGTTAGAATGAACTCAACTAAACTTAGTTGTAATGTGTACTTTGTAAAAACAATTAAAATAAATAAATAAATAAATAATAAATAAATAAAGTTTTACATGTAAAACATACAAGTTCATTTTGACTGGGGACCTGGAGCCTCTGGAGGGATGCCTGGGACTCTATAATCCATAGGGGCAGTTTCTTTATATAGCTGTAGAATAACTGCAGGTTTTGATCAGGAAATCATTGAGAAATGTCAGCCATGATAAGACCTAATCAAATTATCCTTTCCTATAATGGACAAGGATAAATGGAGACTGATTTTTTTCCACAATCTGTCCCTGAGGCATTAAAGTAAGGTTTCCTAATCTCCTAGTCACTTGCTGCTTTGTAAACTCAAGAAGACTTGATTATACAGGTGTCTGGTCATTACTTCATTTTTCATTCAGACCAACAACACCCATGCCATCTACTCTGACTAATGATTTCCACCCTCCAACAGTTCCTGTGCCTACCCCTTGGAAACCAACACCAGCCTGAAATCTGTAATCAGAACATAAATGGTGAGTTGTTCATTATAACTACACACTTAATAGAAGTACATTACTGTCACTCTTGACATCCATGAAGTGACCTCAAGGGGTCAGGTACCAAAGCCACAGCTTGTATGCATCATTTTCTACGACCCCAGCTGTGCACACAGCTGCCCAGAGGACTGAGTCAGCCTGCATGTAGGAGTGTTTGTGGCTGAGAGTGATCCAAGCTGTGCAGTTGTTCTGGTAGACTGCTATACCATTCTCTCCTCAAACCCCTCACTTACTCCAGACAATCAATCAATAATCAATGCTTTGTTGTCAAACACTGGATATAGGTCTCATCATTCCTTCAGTTTTGCAGAGGAGGACATACCGCTCTTTAGAGATGATTTCATATGGAAGTATATTGACGGCAAAGGACTTCAGAGAGCACAAAACTAATTCTGACACTACTCAGTCTGCAAGTCAACATATGAGAGCGAGCAGGTACAGATTCTGGATTCATGTCTTTCTGAGTCTTAATTTTTTCCAGTTGTTTTGGCAGCTTCTGAACATGAGGTCGCAAAAGGTTGCATGCCAACCATTTTTGACAAGAAAGCTGCAGCAGCACACACCCACATCTCAACATCAGGTACATGTCTTTTTCATAGGAAAAAGGGGAAGAAAGTCAGATTTTGAATAGATTGTTGTTTTTAAGTAGTGACTGGCAACCAAGACTATTTTGGACAACATGAGATCTACATATTTTATGTTCTCCCCGTGTTCACCAGGGGTATCCTCCATAAAATGTACCCCCACTAAAAACACGCAAGAAGATCACCACCTGACCAATGGTGACGAAGGGGCTGGGTCCCCGGGAACCGCTGTCGGCTGGCAGCCCACCGCTCCTGGTCTGCCACGGAGGAACGACGGACCAAGATGGGTTAAATGCGGAGAATTAATTTCACAAGAAGCATGGCGTGTGCATGTAGTGTGTGCATGTAATGTTGTGATAAATAAAAGTACAGTCTCTTCTTCCTCTTCTTCGTCTTTCTTCTATACATCTTACCATTTTGCTTACAATTTTAATTATTGTGAGCAAAATTCTGGAAATCCATCTAATCTGCTTATAGTCACCTTGTTTATCCATATCAGTATGTCGAATTTGTGCCACACTTATTCTGAAAATGCTGTCATTCTAAATGTAGCCACATTTATTTAAATCACTCATGGAGTCAGATCAGATCAAAGTAAAGCCAACCACACCCCATATCACATGAGGGCAGCATTTTATTCAGTGACAATGAACCTCTTTCGTAAATTTTTTTAAAATAATGTTCTCAGAAATTTATTGAAATTACTCTTAAAAGCAGAATAAGAGGGGAAAAACCTACATCTATGCCTTCAGGGGATTCAGACTGCCAAAAGTGAGCACAAGCAGCTTTGATCATTACCATGAGAATTCCTGTTACTGGCTCAAATGTAGTTACACAATCACTCTTGCATGCTCAAATCATCTGTTAAATCTGACAAACAAGTGATTGAACCCAAATGCAAACCAAGAGGCAGAGCTGGTGCAGTTTAATAAATGTATTAAGATGATCAATAACAAAACAAGACTTACAGACAGGTGAGGATCAAAACCACAGACAAAGTCCAATGTAGCAAACAAAATCCAAACCAAGGGAACAGAAGTCCAAAAATCACAGAATCAATGGAAAAAGACTCAAGGTGGAAACGCTTGACACAATACGTACAAAGGCGAAATGGCCAAAACTAAGAGAAACACACAGACTTAAACACACTGGGAGGAAGATAAATGAGGCACAGGTGACAACCAATCAAAAATCACAAGGGTGGGAAAACACAGGAAGTTAATCACAAGATGACACATGAGGAAACCTTTCAACATAAAACAGGAAATAACAAAACCAAACTAACCAGATCATGGCAATATTATGAAGGCTTTGCTCATTGCTAACTCTGTTTTGGCTCCCTAGCAACACTTTTTCATGCCTTAACTGTAAAAGAACTGAAATAGTAAGGTGTGGGATCATATTTGGGCAGCTTGTCCTGTGCACCAACATTGGTGCACATTATGATGCAGTGGTTATGCACTCTATTATCCCTCTGAGGTGGACCATCTGTGACAGAGCAAAAAAGCAGACAAAAGAAAGAAAATCAGATTATATACAGTGCTGACAAGTCCGTCACAGAAGACTGGAATCTGTTGAGTCGAGTAATGCCACAATTAACTGCCACGAACAAATCATCAAGGAAGTTTTAGAGGTGACAGCTGTTGACGGGTCTATTAGCTGAAGGCACAACAGAAGTTGTTTGTCAGTGATGAGGGTCTCATTATCAAAGCTGCTCTATTTAGTGTCTGCAGTGCACGTAATCAATACGACAGACTTCATGTGGGAGGTGACTGACCAACTAGTTAAGTGCAAAAACCTGGTCGGGTGCAACATACTTGTAGAAGTCTGTTAGCCCACTCAGCCTTCCACATGCTGTTTTACAAGAAAGCGAAACTAGATGGAACAGCAAGGCAGCAATACTGAGCTCGTATGCCAAGCATCATAGGAAGATCCTGGACAAAGGGCAGTACATGGAGGGCATCCAGGTGGAGGTCCTTAACACAGCTGCAGAGTCCCTGTCCCCCTTTAAAGATGCATCAGAAGATATGGAGGATGACTGCTACCTAACAATCAACACAGTCCTGTTGGTGCACCATAAGCTAAAAAGACATTGTGAGCCTTGGTATGGAGATCCAGGCTACGTACAACACATCTGCAACCATGCAGGACTGTTCTTCAACGAGACGTTTACGATCACCTTCCCCATAAAATTGCCACTGTCCTCTCTCCATATTTCAAGACATTGACAATGCGTCCCCCAAGTGAAAGGTTGGCTCAAAGGTAAGCTAATTTAAAACCAAAACATTTTATAAAGGTGTTAGATGTGTGTTCAGAATGGTTTGACTTGGTTTGTGGTGACAGCCACTCATTCAGTCTTATTGTTCATGGAGTAGGAAGACACCCTGGATGTAACTGAGGCTGAAAAAGTACAGTGTTATCTGAAGTCACTTCACTTTTGAAGAGTCCCAGGAGGACGTCCTTGTCTTTTGGAGGGATAACCAACACATACCTCCTCATTTCCCACCAAGCCCACAACTGCTAGTGTCATCTGACACCACAGTGGGTCTGGTGGCTGGTAGACATACAGTGCAGGCACACATGTTAAAACTGACTTCAGTCTCTGCAAGGTGATCTGCTGTGCATTACCACACAGGCTTCATCTTCAGCAACTACAGCAGTCTGTAGACTGGTTGTCCTGCTGTAGCGAGGTCTGGGATGAATTTGGGAATGTAGTTGACCATTCCAAGAAACTGCTTGAGCTATGATACAGCTTGAGGTTGTGGGAAATTTTCCATTTGAGCGACTTTCTATGGGTCTTTCAGTACCTGCTCCAGGATGTCATCCAAATAGACTTCTGTTCCTTCCAGCCCCTGTATTGTTTCTGCTATTTTAGGCTGGAAGATTTCTAGTACTTGTTATCCCAAATGATCGTCGACAGAAGACATACCTGCCAAAGGGAGTGATGAAAGTGGTTAATTCGCTGCAGGGGAATCTGGTAAAATCCATTGATAACATCAGCACTTTAGACCTTGAGAATCATAGCATGACTTTCTCTATTGCGGCTTGCACATACTTTTCCTGTTTCACTGCATGATTTAGTTTCCTTAGGTCTGCACAGCATCTGACCTCTTTTCTGTTAAGCTTGAGGAGCGGGACCACAGCGGCACACCACTCTGTGGGCTGTCACCTTGTTCATGAGGCCTTCCTCTTCCAGCTGCTTCCTTACTCAAGGCATAGATGGCAGTGGTACGCATGTAGCAGCAAAGCAAAGTGGGGCTGTTTGCTTTAATCACATACACAGGAAATACACAGTCTCTGTAGACAGTCCTTCTTAGTATCTTCCACACCAACATCTCATACTCTGGTGTAAAACGAAATGAAAAATTACAAATTGCAAAATGTGCCCTGATGCCTCCAAGTGCCATGTCTATAGGAAATCTCAGTTATAACACCACACTTAGCATGCAGGTAAATGAAAAAAACAAACAAACATGTTTTATATTAATACATTTTAGAAATGTTTTAGAAATGTCATTTAAAAAAGTTTTTCCCATTTTTTTGTTATATTTTGGGTATGTTATGCTTGGCAGAGGAGTTCTTGAAAGAAAAATGTACTAATAGATCTCACAAAATAAATCATGCCTTTTGATTGACACATTTCCCATGAAGAGGGATGCATCCATGCCTCTAAAAAGCACAAGATGCATTTAGCTCGATGAGTGTTATCTCACACATGAATGGGAGAAATGGTCTGAATGGACATGAGATAGTGACTATAGTTTAACAGAAAACAGTTCAAAATATGGCATTGTGATTTTATTATTTAATTTATGCAGTGGGAAAATGTCATTAAGAAAGTCCTCATTTTCTGCCAATCCCAAGGGGTCATGAATCCTGCGCTGCCTTCATGTGCTGTAGGACATCTCCCTTTTAAAAGTTGGCCTCATATATGAGCCACCAGGGAGCGAAATTGCAAATCTTGCTTACACTCACAAACATGAGCTGTGCAGTTCAGAAAAACGCAGATTGCTCTAGCCCGAACATTGTTGTCTTTGCGTCGAAGTAAACCAGTATTGCATCCAGGCTTCTGTAGACAGAGCACCTTTAATAAATGCACCGTTTTTAAATTTGCTAACTTATTAGTATTTTTTGTTACACAGACTTTATGAATCCATGCAACACCCGTCTGTCACTCTTTTTAAACCAAAAGAAACCGTCAAGTCGAATTCGAATGTGCAAAAGTAGTGATTTACGAGCACCACCTGAAGGAGGCATGATGCTGCGCGCGTAATGGATTTCCCCAGCACTGCTCCTTATCGGGGACCAGGAGCTGCAGCTGCGGCAGCCCAACCACATTAAATCTGCTCCACCGGTGACCTTGGCTGCCGGTGGTTACGCCTTTCAGTCTTGCGCTTTTCTGTTCACCATGGCATCATCGGACGGTCTGGATGAGGATTGCGTGCTGCAGCGGGGGAGATCTCAGAGTGACCCGAGCAGCATCACCGAGGTCCGCTTGGGTGAAGCGCACAGAGCAGGTAAGAGGGGAAGGGGGCCTAAACCCATGATGGACATCTGTCATCTGCTCATTGGTTTGTACTTTTGGCAGGTGGCTGACAGCAAACACATCACGGTGTCCGGGCTCGCCTGCAGCCGATCATATCCGCGGTGATCCCATTGAATTTGTATGCAACAAGCGTAGGTTGTGTTGTAAACGTGCGTCATTTACTATCCCCTACATGTAGTCACTGCTGTGCTGTAGGCCCTATATGTGAAATTGCTCTAATAATGTCATTCACAATGACATCATGAATCAGGAACATTTGTGTCATGCAACATACGAGACCAACTGGTGTCATAGTTTGGTCTGTTTCAGCTCTATATGCATTTTGGGTTAATAATATCATTAATAGATTTTTTGATTTTGGTCATTTGCATATCCATATGCTTACTGGGAGATTGCCACCCACTCATTGCCCAGAAATCTAGGCAATGAGTGGGTGGCAGTGATTGACATCCCTTAACAAACATTATTGTTGTTGATTACTTGCAGGTGATGCCATTAGTGCAATGAGACTCAGCACGTCAAACCTGAATGCCCTCTCTGTATTTATGATCCTTTTTGTGAGATATGTTTATTTTGTTATTTTATTATTATTTATTTTGCAGCATTGGAAGACAGAATGTACAACTTTCCATTACACATGGACTGCAGCAGGCTATGCTGAGTCGAAGCTGATGAGAGTGCTGGTTGTGTATTTGGCTGTTTCCATGGTGATCCAAATGGCAGAAGGCAGCACTTGGCTCTCCAACTGTGAGCCGACATGGTGTTTGTCTGCTCCACTTACTGGTCGTTTTTTTGCCCAATACACTTGGTGATGTACAGCAGCCAGCCATATAAAGTGAAATGCCACTTAGACTGTGAATCGTGTTTATCTGTGAGGTGGGATTCACATTTCCACCGGGAATGGCTGGGCAGGCATTCACTGTCACTCAACAGCTACCAAGCAGCAGTCATGAGATACAGCGTTTTGAAAGGTGTTGATTTGTGGATTGATATGAAAACATGATAAATCACTCATTTTAAGTCGCAGGCCCTCGACGACGCTGTTCGCCAGCCGTCATCGCCCACGCACTGTAGATTCAACTGGTTTCATGACAGAGCGGCAGCAGAGAAAGTGACGAGTTGAACAGAGAAGTTGATACTCTACAGCTGTTGTATCTGTACAGATGAGGGGCTCAGTTACTGGATCATAGTCTGATGTGTGTGGGGGCTGCAGTGGAATATATGAGACAAGATCCCTGGCTTCATATTATAGCACACACACTGCACTATACTTTCATTTTCACTTGTGTGTGATCTTCCAGTCTGTTTGAGCATCAGACCATTTCACAGGTCCTGTTGTCTTTAGATATGAGAGCCACAGCAATACTACAGAGAGGATCTTCAAGTTGTCTTGCCGACAGCTGATATCGTTGCATTCATGCCCTCTGTTTCGAATCCAGTGCTTGTCACGTTGTCGTGGTTGTTATGGTTACGTAACAGCGTTGGTGTGAGCGCAACTCCGAGACAACACCGGCAGGATTGTCCTGTGATGTACCGTTCTTTGCCGTTTTAAACTCCACGTCAGATTCACCCAGATCCTCCTAAAGCACAGTGGCAGATTTCATCCAAAGCTGACGTTTGCCGTGCAGCATCAGGCAGTCAGGGCTCAGGCAATGCAGCAGCGAAAACCCGCCTGCCTTCCCCCACCCCTCCATCCCCTCCGCTTGGCGCTAACCCTTTCGTAGCTCTGGCACCCCTACTGCGTCTTTGATCCTGGCACTTGAAGAACCATCTCCATTAAAGAGGAGAAAAGAGGGATTGACAGATTTCTGATGGTGGCATTATAATGACACCCAGCTGCACAATACACTCAATTTCCAGAGGACATCTTCGTCCATTGTCATGTTTTGATAAGGATGTTGGAACAAGTAGAAGTATTTTCTCTGCAGCATGTGGCCAGAACCAAAGCAGTAAATTGTAATTTGTACTGAGGACTGAGTACTCACTGACTGCTTTCAAATCAGATTCTCGTGCTGCTCATTTTGATGCCATATAAAGCACGCAGTGCACAGAGGACTCTGATTTAACCTGAATACATGTTTCGCAGAACTTACCACCTGACAGCCTGGTCGACAGTGGTTTGCTTTACCAGCTAGAGACGGCAGAGTGAGAGCAAAACACTATGCTGTGGATCAAAATCTCTTTCTGTGGACTTCTGTGGATGCTTTCATTTGGTGCTGGTGGGAAGCAGCCACCTTGTACAGCACATGCAGGTTACATTACTGGCTCTGTTAGAGATGATGCAGAACAGTAAGTGCAGCCAAAATGTTGTAGCCCAAAGGTGGAACTCATGCTGCATTCAAATGTTGCCATATGCAGTTGCCGGCAAACCGGATATTTTTTACTTTCATCAGGAGAAGGATGGCTCAGGTGGACTGTGACACTTAACGTGCTTGCAAACAGAACTTGGCAGAATGACTCCAAGTCTTCCAACCGTTACAGTCTGCTGGCAGTGAAGACAAAGTGTGATTTTTAAAAATGAAGCTCAAATGGGTGCATCCACATTAGTTCTTTAATCAAGCAGTAACTACAGCATGTAATATAATAACCATACAACATACACCCAATTAATGGGTTTGAATTGAACTTAAGATGCACCAACCCATCATTTTAGATAAACAGTAAAATCACTATCTTTAACTGTGACAGTGATGAACTCACAGAAAATTATCTCCCAACTCTGTGATTCCCCTCAGCTCTATGGAGTGCTTCAGTGGCTTTCAGCTCATTGTTTTTATTTTATGGCCTCTCTCTTTAGCATTGTTTCCAACTGCAGCAAGCAGCTGTTTTTAATGAAAAGGCTCTGATAAACCTGCTACGCTACATGTTCCAACAAACAGCAAACAGACAAAAAGTACAGCTATAGCTGGTAGAGACCAAAATGAGAATTAAAGGATAGTGAATGTTGGACTCATATTTTCAATGCAGAGAGAAACATGAATCCAAGTGGTCTGTATCTGCAGTAAATAGGCAACTGTTTACTAGCAAAGTAAACTGTAACGTCAGGGTTGTGAGGGTTGTGTTTACAGCTTGTTGCATTCCTCCCAAGTTGCCAAATATAATGTATTAATACATGCATAAAGGCCAATTATGGTTTATTGCAAGAGGTTATGATAATATTGTACTCACAAGTTAATTTCTAATATCAGGGAGTGCATTGACATTGCTAAGAAGTCCAGTGGGGCAAGGGTTTCAGTAAGCCAATTAGGCAGGTTGGAAACAAGCCCTCAAGTACTGTGAGTTAAGCTTATCTGGCGGTGAAAACAAAGGTCAATGATAACACTATCACCCAAACTTCCTAGTTCAGCCTATACTTACTGTACTCAAGTGTAAATTCCTTATTGTCATATTCACAACAGGTACAGTGAAGTAGTTGTTAATTAACCTTTGAGATGTCAGGCTCCCTCCAGCAATGCTCATACAAATACGTATGAAAAAGCTGTGTACATAAAATCTAATTAGAAAATTAGACAACTAATAGTGCTGCAGCTAAAATAAAGGAATACATATGAAATAAATTAGAAAATAAATGGAATTTAATACTGTAGCACACTGTGTATGTATCAGTATTGTTATTCTGAAACACGTGCCAGTCTGTAGTGCTAAAGCTGTTAATTAGGGCTGACTCTGATTGGTCAGACCAGCGCTGTCATCGGTCTGTCTTACTTGAATGTCTGCCCATAGGCATAGGAAGTAGAAGTGATACATGATCTGATTTGCTGGAGGGGAGTGTTAACATGGTCAAGAGCGTTACCACCTTACCACCTGATGCGTTGGTGGTATGTGAGCAGGTCTTTCCTCAGATCGGCGCTGTTCAAATCCCTGGCCACAACAGCAAACTCCGGCAATGGCATCTCAGTTCTGTTGATAACTCCATACAGCTTGTCCAGCTTGAGAACAACTGACGTGAACTTCCACTGGAAGATAAAAAAGTCGGCATCTGATCGTAAGGTGCTCTGGGTTAGGAGAACAGTCCATAGAAATGAAGCAGACACCTTCCACCTTGCTCTTCCACGATAGTATTGTCGGCCCTGGTGGTGAATGGAGAGCTTCTGGAACGGTGGCCGAGTACAGCATTGAACGGTTGAGCCAGGTCTCTGTGGGAACAATAATGTTACAGCTCATAGGGCCACTTTGAAAAGCCACCCTTAGATCATCCATCTTATCATCCAGTGGACATTTACCAGAATAATTCTTGATAGTAGAGGCTTGTTTGCATGATCCCTCTGCCTGACCGGTGCTCCGCCCTGCAACCATCATTTCGTACTTCTCTGTTTTTGTTCTAGTCCAAGACATTAATATTTCTTGTTGTTCATTGATTGTGATCACTGTGTTGTCCAAGAACAATCTGTTTTACAAAAGTTGTCATATTGTATGATATGGTTTGCATGTGCAGTACACATGTTGTAAAAAAAGACAAAATTAATAATGAAAATGAAACAAGGAAAATTTACAGCAGTTCAGGTGCACTCGCTTTTACAGTACATCCAAAATAATTGGTTTTGATAAACTGACTTACCTGTTATAACTTGGTATAATTGTCTGACTGCCAACGTGTTTTGCACCGTCTGACTTGGTCGTAGAGTCGTTTGTTGTAATTAACCTGAATTTTCCTTCAAATTAAATGAAATAGTCAAAATTAATAACACACAAAATAGATATGTTTGTATTGCCTTTATGAGAGCATGTTTATCAAAGGTGCTTAAAGTTGTGAAGCTGACTGACATCCTGATGGTACTGAAGCGTTGTGGCCTCAGTTGAGGCCGCAGCTTGAACACAGCATCAAACTGTGAGTATCTTTTTTGATGCACATCAATAGAAGTGATGGAGGTGTCTTGTCAGTCCCTGGTGTTGCCTTGAGCCTGAAGCAGTATCTTCTCTTGCTCTTGAGCAGGTGCTGTTGTACTAATCTGACATGCCTCCCCCCACAGAGGGGGCCTGATGAGGATATTAGTATTCGTTTTATTTGAATCAGGGTGCCTCATCTTTTATTAATCAGGAAGCCTATACATAAGCCAGTTTGTCTCATTCCATATTCAGAGCTGTGATTGAACGGCGAGAATAGCTAACCTGGCACCTGGTAGCTCACTCCTACATGCATGTTCATCTTAGCGTGGAACATGTGCTAACTCTCCCAACAGCCACGAGTCATTTCACAGCAACTGCAGTTAGAGATGAGATGGGATGAAAGGTGTGCATAGCTGGCAATAGAATAATTGTATAGAGTCTCTATGGAAATGTCAGCTTTAATTGTTGTGTCATTGTCACATAGTAAATCCATGCCGTGGACTGGGAGCAAAACACAACACAGTACAGCTGAGGCTGATTGGCTATCAGTAGTTTTACATGTATTTGATCATGAATCACAAATTACATATGGTCAAGAGGAGAACCTCTTGAAAAATCCATTCTATAAGAAAGCCACACAAAAATGTAAATGCTTAAGTATTACTAATAAGATATAACTTTATCCTCAGCCCCTTATGAAGACTGTGTGAAAACAACATAGGATTCAACTTAATGCTGACATTACATGTTGGCTATTATGCTGTTAGCTTGTTATATATGGTGATATTGTTTGTCACTGGAGTTATGGTACCATTAACTTATTATCCTGGGTGGGAAGGAGAATAGGAAAAGGAAAATATGTTTCTAATTTTGTAATTTAATTGTATGTTCTGAAGGCAGTTTGAGTGTAAGAACACAGTATTTCACTAAAATTAACACCTGACATTAAAAACACGAGAGAAGTTGTGTTTTACCCGGTTGTTCGATTGCAGAGGATTTACTAGAATCAGTTTCACATGCTTTTATAGGACTAACAGAAATGTTAGATGTGAGGTCTGCAGTTGAACCCTCTTGTAAACACCAAGCAAGCGAGAATGGAGAATTGTTGAAAGGCATTTTTAACGTCTGTGTAGTGGGAGAGGTCCAAAAATGCTGTTAAGTGGGGTCAAGAGCAGTTGAAAGTGAATCAGTAGGTGAAAGTGCCACAAGAGGGCTCTATGTGGCAGATGGATAAATGTTGCATAAATGAGGTAAGCTGTCACTGTCACAAGGAGTCCAGCACTGCAGTCACAAGAAATAGGGACAAACGGTTTGTCCAAGGTCATGCTGCATATAGAGCAGGAATAGACAGACACTTACCTTGGATTACCCAGCACTATACTGCAAGGTTCAGATGAGTTGGAATTCAATTTAAGTGAGATGTGCTTGAAATGAACATTCACTTTATGCCAAATCAACTCTCAGCCTGTGAGACAGGGATGAACACTGTACAGGCAGCATGAGAAGGAATCTTTTGAAATTCAATCAGAGGATGTTAAAACAGAACAGTCCACATAGAAAACCGAACTTTACTTCACTTCATGCCCCTCTGTGGGTATTTTTAGAGCCGGTGCAACTCCTCAGTGTTTTTTTGGATCTCATGTCTATTTCAAAAGTGGAACATCTGAAAGCAGCGACCAAGGATTTAGCATGTACAGCATGGTGATGATTAATGTGGAGCATTGCGGATGTGATGTGATGCTAATCTAGGACTAAATGAAAATGTGACTTTGCTGAGACGGTAATAGGTTGTTCCATCGCTGAGTTTACCCTTGAGTCTTTGGTGCAACATTGATTCTTTTTTATTAGCCAGCCAAGACACAGGGGGACAGTGGCTAATTCAAAAGCACCTCTTTTTTTGTGCCAACTCATCTCTCATGCCATTATGCACTATGCAGAGCCGTCCCTGGGTCCCACTGACTACAGGGCCCCGCGGAACAGCGCAGAGGCAGTACAAAACATGACATCACCCTCAACCAATATAATGAGAGGACAGAAGCGCCACGCTGTAGGTGACTTTCAGACTGTAGATACAGAGCTGCCGCAAGAATTTTAGAAATATTGAGGTCCTGACTCCAAATTATCTCAGCAGAACCCCACTGAATGACAGATATTTTAAGAACCATCAAACTCTGCAGGGCACTGATTGTCTCCTCAAAATGTGTTTTCTGATCTGGGGGAGTACTACAGCATGTGTGAAAGAAAGGTTTATAAAGCCTTTTGTGACTCTGTGACAATTGCTCAGTGCTGATCAGTGTTGAAGTCAGTAACTTGAAATGTAACTAATTACTTTTTCAAATTAAACAGTGACTGGAATGTTTCTAATATCATCTGAAGAAAGTTGGGTTCATCAAATGTATTAATTACTGTAGTAAAACTGGGTTAATGAACAGTACATGCAGCATCATTTCAATGTTCTATCAAATCCTATAGTCTAATCAAGAAGATACAAATGTAGCTTACAGGTAGTAATGCTAGTCATTGTTGCCCTCTGGTGTTCAGGAGTGTAAGTAACTCCTACCGCTGCAGTGATCAGATTTAACAGTTGTCCCACACTGTGCAACAGCAAAACTAAAATAATATAGCTAAGTATATTAATAAGAAGAGAATTGACGCAGGCATTTAAAAGTAAATCTAAAGGCACCAATTACTTAATTATGAAGAAATTGGTAATGTAATTCAATTACTTTTGAGAGAAGTAACTAGCAATTGTAAGTGATTAATTTTCAGTAACTTGCAAACCGCTGCTGCTGACCTCAACCTTAAACTTACATTAATTGATTTTTGAACGCTTGGGGGCAGCAGAAATAAGCTGCAAATTACATTTATTAATTGAGCTTTAATGTTACAGAGAAATTGTCAAGATTATAACGTCAAGCTTTCAGGGGCTTTAAAGAAAGAAAACAGAAATAAAGGAATGGTTATGATTTGTAGTTTGAAATTGAAATCATGAGATTTGGATTACTTGGATGGTGCCAGAGCGTCCCGAAAATGAGCTGCTCGCAATGATTTGACCATCTGCATGAATCGGGAATGAGCTGTCTGATACCACAGGATGTAATTAACATCAAAGCAGTAACATGTAATAATGTGCTAATTCTGTTTCAAGGCGGGTTTGCCCTTTCGGAGAACAGAGAAAAAAATGAATATAGATAGTCTTTGTCTGCCTGCACTGACTTGATTGAACGGCATCACAAACAGAAAACAGTGAACTGTACTAACCCCTCCCCCACTACACACAAACACACACATACAGTACACACCCCTCCCCCAACAACTAAACATGGGATCTCTAAACAACAAAGATGTCACACTTAGAGTAGGACTTAAAAAATGCAGCTCTGGCGTGTTCAAGTTCCCAATAATCCTGGCAAAATTAAAAAGAGAGTGGTGTTGAAGCCGTGGCCAAAGAGATGAACGGCTTGTGGCCTGCACTGCGTGTTATCCACAGCCAACTTACTGTTTTCTCTCCCAGCAGAGCTTTGCTTTCATGCTCCATTGTGCTCTCTATGTCTGTGATTTGTATTGGGCAACACTGCCTTTATGGTTTTGAATGGATGCATGTGTGCCCCTTTGCATCCTTATGGGGTTTAATACGCTGAATTTGTAGTCGCATGTTTGTAGTTAGAGTGTGTGCTCCTGTGGATGTGCACATACCATAATATGATTTATTTTAAGAAAGGAAGACTGTGTGCAGCAGAGGCAGAGATCAACCAACTGACTAGGTTAGGCATGTTGTGGGGGTGTGGCGGGGGCTACGTGACTTAAGCTGTCAGCCATTTACACATAATGTATCTTTTATGAATGTTTCATGTGCTGACCTAATTCCTTTCAGAGCCGAGTAAAAGCAATATGTTGCACATGAGAACACAACAGAGCATCCAGCTGATCCCTTTGACATCCTCATCCCACAACAAGGGGATAGGAAGGGCCGAGAGCCGTGATATGACCACTTGGAAGCCCTGAGAATGCGAGAATAAAAGCTCTAGACCACCCTGGTCATTTGTTTTTACAAAAAGCTTTATTAAAAAAGAGATACTTTGCTCTCTGTTGCAGCTGCAATTAAAGGAAACGCTTAAGCCCAGAGCAGGAGTGGAGACACTGATCAGATTTGAATCCTTCAGCAGTGTAAATAAAGCAAGAGGAGGAGAGTTGGTGGCAGCAGCTGCAAAAATCTGTTTGCTGAAACTGGTTGCTGGATTTGAAGCCCTAAAAAGTAAAAATGAGTTACTACGCTGGACTGATGTTCTGATGTGACTCAAGCTAACCTCATGAAATGCATGCCCTTAAAAAGTATGGCTGATTGAAGGGAGCCAGAAGATTCTGGTGTGCACTTTAGAGGAAAATTGATTCCTATCCCTTATGATAATCAATTAATCCTTTATCAATCATTTAAATAAAACGCAGTCGAGGATTTGCTGCTGTTCTCTGGTTTATACGATTGCAAACTGAATGTCTTTGGGTATTTGACTGCTGGTTGGACAAAACAAGAAATCTGAGGATGTCACCTTGGGCTATGTGAAATAGTGATTCTTCACAGTTTTCTGACATAAACAAAACAATGAAATGATCAATCAAAAAGCATCCAGGGAGCAACAAGTCCAACCCGAGGAACCTGGCCTCCTCCCAACCTTGAACTATCCCTTTCAGTGGAATCCCAGAGACTGTTCTGTTTGCAGCTCACACAGTCAGTGGAGGCTGTGTCTTCCCCACTGCTACAGTCTGTGTCACTGTGACGCTGCATGGGCTCGCAGGCTGCACAGGCTGTGGCTGTACCTGATGAATGATTCAGCAGATTTAAAGGGAACAGTGCTGGAGCGGAGCAGCAGCTGGGTTTTATGGATGTAAGATTTATGCTTTTAAACTAACACGGTACAATGTCTGTGTAGGAGTTAAATGTGAAACGTCATGAACACACAGTCACTCTCCCTCTTACTGCCTGTTGAGTAGCTCTGAGCCTTACATGACATCCTGGGGCTGGTTGAAGCAAAGTTGGTCGTGACCTGATGTTCTAAATCTGATCTCCGGTTGCTAATAGTTACACTGACTGCACCATCCAGGCTGAAAGATTCTTCTTGCTAACATATGGGCATAATGTCTAATGTCAGGAGCACATGTTGAGTCAAAATCTAGGCTGTGCGTTGCACTCATATGTGCAGCTAATCAGCTGTTTAAAAGGTATGTCATTTTACAGTCACAGAGCCACGCACTGCTTCTGTGGTTTTCTAGGGGAGTCTGTTACTACGTTGGATTGCTTGGCAGTCAGTGTTTTCTTGAGCTGGCCTTTTCTTTGTCATTGATCCTCCATAACATTGCATGAAAAATTAGAAATGAGCTTGAATGCTCTTTTGAATGTCACCAGTTACCCATTTTGCTGTTGTGTCCTGAGGCACAAATGAATGTTTATTGATAGAACACAGCAGACATTCAGCACATTCATGCTGTACATATTTTGATGATGCAATATCTGCTGTCTAGCACATAGGTTCTTAAACAGAAGAATGGTTGGTAGCACAAACAGCAGTCGTCACCATGATGGATGAACAGCTACAGAGAAGAGTGCCACCAGTTCATCACAGAGCAGACATGCTAGCATTGATGATAGAACGTAATTGCTGCAACACTTGCAAGGTGCCACTAGTTGCCATGCAAAAACAAGAAGACATTCAAAGAATAACATCATACCAACATTGAATATGAATCCGACATCACAGACAGTAAAACAACATGGATCTCAATATGCTGTGGCAGCAAAGGCAAACAGACACAGAGGACAAGCAAGCAAGTGAATGCAGATTTAAACAGACAGTAACTTGGAGACAACATGATGAAACAAAGGCAAGATCTTACAATCAGGCACAGAACAGCAATCGTGTGTGTGCGTGTGTGTGTGTGTGTGTGTGTGTGTGTGTGTGTGTGTGTGTGTGTGTTACAAGGGAACGTAAAGAGATACACTGCAATTTTAGCCACCATTGCAGAACTACTGAGTTCCAGTATGCCAGATATTAATGAACCATTGCTTGTCAGTTCAGAACTTTAGGTCAGGATATCAGCAACTCTCCTGTGATTCAGCTACTTCGTGGCTAATCTGAGCCACACAGCCGGGCTCTGCACCATCTCTGAGAATGCGAATGACTGCTTTGTGATTGAGTTTCGCAATCAATTGTAAAATGCTTTGGAGCAAATTTTTCTACAAATGGACTCTCTGTAATGCAGGTTTGAGCTGCTGATGTGGAGCATTTTCTGTCCTCTCCCTTGTGACTGCACAACACTTAAATGAATAAAGCTTCAGCTGCCTGACTTAATCAAATGAACTGTATAATTTCAGGAGTTGCAGAACTCAGTTTTACTCATTTCAAATCATCAATACAGAACTACACAAAGCTGCCAAGAGGTAGGTAGCTGGTGTGCTCATTGAGGATGTCTCTGAAATAAGCTGAACTGATTTTGTTGTGTTAAAATGGGATTTTATCTAGCTGCCAGCGATGGTCACTTTGCAGCCATGTTGCCAGCGGTTTGTTGACACTTCTAGTTTTTTTTTTTTGTGTGTGTGGGAGATGTTGTAGCTCTCTGAAAGACGGCACATCTTTGATTCAGAGATACGAGAGGCTGGACAGTGTTTTTTCGCTCGGCTGCTCATAATTATGGTCTAAATGATATGAGGTGAACAAGTCAATAGCAGGGAAAGCAGAGGAGTAACTAATAACATTACTGACTGAGTTCCAGAGTCATTTAGATTAGTGTCCCGCTGATCCATGGCAGTGAGCCAGCACGCAGGTTCTGACTCAACCTACGTGGGATGCAGCCATCATTAATGTTATGAATTACAGCTGTGTTTCTCCTGCTAGAAGAAGTGTTTGCAAAGAAAACGGTGCCTTTGGTTGATGTGAATACCAAAGACTTCGCCTGTGTGGCTCTAGCTACTGAGGCTCTGCCTGCTTACATTATGTGAACGATGCATGACTGCAGCCACATTTCTTCATCTTGGAGGTGGCAAGCTTCAGGTCATGTGTGATTTTTTTATGAACTAATCATAGTTTGTGCACACACCCTTTTGGCACGCCCTCCATCGTCTGCCTTGTAAATACTGAATGAGATTCATATCCACTCAGTGGCCTATACCATCGTTTATACTCTTTGCTTACTGCTTGTGTCCCTGAGGAGATATCCAGCCATTGACTTTTATCATCTCTGATGCAGCTCAGCCCTTCCTGCTGTTAATGTATGAGTGGCCCTCCAGAAAATCGATCTGAAACCACAAAGGCTTTGTTTACACACCAAGCAATGTTGTCTGAATAATTGATAATTAGTCTCCTGTGACCATGAAGTGTATGCAAGCAGAGGAAAAAAGAGATTTAAAATAGTTTTAAACAAGTGCATTTTTGGTTGAAAAAACGATGACATTGCACCAAATTAAAAACAGAAAGCAGCATTCCTGTATTATTGTAATAGTGTCTGTGGTATATGTGGCTGAGTAGGGAGTTTGCACCGACGTCAGTGTGTGAGTATACTTCTTCTTGTGTCACCTGTGGTATTTTCTGTGGTATAATTTTCTGACTTTAAGTAGCAGTCTGTCTGCCCAGACTGAGAAATTTAGCCAAGCCTATTGATAGATATACCTTAAGGTATCCAGTTATTAAAGAATTATGATCAGGTATGTGCTGAGTGGAACATTTCAGAGTGGAAAAATAAACTGGCCAGTGTGGACAAACTGTAATATATGTTAATGGTCATATATCTGCGATAAGCTTATATTGGCCTATATACTGCCCCCAATAATTTATCTGTATATAATGCTGATCCACAAACACACATATGCCTTTGTGAAAGCTTCAGTGTCCAGTTTGATCAAGGTATCATGTGAGTAAGTGCTTGAAAAGGACATAAAACATGTCCTATGATATATAGAAATCTTTTCTAATTTTTATCCCTGCTATATATCTGACATTATTTATTTCTTATCTAGTACTCAATAGACCGTTTCATGAAGAATACATCCACATATGCTAAGAAATATAGAGATATTTTTTAAGTGGACTGTATCAAAATGACAAGATTTTAGCTCAAGATCATTTTTGTCTGTATTAAAATGATGATTCTTATCTATGCAGTTGATATTACTTTCCAAGTATATTCACATATATACTTGCCAGTTTATTAGGTACACCAAGCTAAAACTGAAGCAGTTTAATACAACTGTCTGTGAAACTGTTTTAGAGAAGTGTTTACTCAACTTCACATTTCATTTGGTCATTTTTGGAGGCTGTATGTTATGGTTTGTTGTGCCGTTAAGTTGAAAGGATTAGCTCATTAATCCATCGGACAATCAGCAAAAAAACAAAACAACAACAACAACAACAAACAAACTAGCAACCATTTCATTTGTTTATTTATTTGGGTCATTTTTCAAGGAATGCCAGACATTGTTTGGTTCCATCGGCTTCTCAAATGTGGATATTTGCTGCTCTTCTTTGTCTTATGGATAATAGATTTCACATGTTTGGGTTTGGGAATGTTGGTCGGATAAAATTAACAATTTAAAGATCTCAAATTGGCCTTTCCTGATTTTGATGGACATTTTTCACCACTTACTAACATTTTATAGACAAAGTGATACATTAAATAATTGTGAAAATAACATTCAGAATGAAAACAATGGTTAGCAGCAGCCCTAAATTATACTGCATTATGCTGAGAGGTGTCTTTAATATTTTCATTTTCTATCAGTGAGCGTGGACTGAATATTAGAAACAGTTTTCTGTATATGTATATAGGCCTACAGTTCAACTATACTATGAGGCAAAATGCACAGCCTCAGAAATGCCCAACAATTCAAATCATCCTCTCTAATCCTTCATGAAGGAGGATGTTGCTGTAGACAGCACTAACACCTAATAAACTGCTTTAGATGAGCATGTTTTTATATGATATGATGTGATATTTATGCAAAATACTACAGCAATAACAGCGCGCGTGCGTGTGTGAAGAGTAACCTACAGCAGGCAGCTGTAATAGTATGTTTTGCAGCGGAGGATGAGTGTGTGCCAGTTTATTTGCCCTCCTCCTCCCGTCCAGAGGGGCGGGGTCCACATGGCACATCAACACTAGCAGCTAGCCGCAGATGGAGCCCGGCCGCCCACACTTTGTTTCCGCTCGCTCGGGTCGCTCCCGCCGCCGATAAACTCACATTTGACAGCTTTTTCTCCTCGCTAATTGTTAGCCGGAGTGTTTCATTCGTGTGTTTGTTTCGGAAAGTGCACCGCGGCTGGGACTCGTCAGTCTCCGCTCAGCGCGAGCCCGTCGGCGCTGTTTGGAAGATATGATGTGAACACGCAGAGCTGGAGGAGGAGCGGAGAGCGCCGAGTCTATGATATGTGAGTGTTATCCTGACACATTAGCTTTGGCCTCAGCACTGCGCTGATTTTAGTGTCCATTTGCGGCGAAGCATCCCAAGTATTTACCCTCAACATTATGTTGTTGACGTTATGTGTCTTTTGGGACTTGTAGTGTTTGACTTTATGAGCATGGACTAGGCCTACTTAGCGGTGCTTTTTCCATCAAGGATAGCACTATAATATTCCTTTAATATTCCCACAGTGACTTGTGGTGTTCAGCAGAGAGTTTGTTGAGAGAAATATTTCTTCTTAGTGGTGATATAAACCTATAATGTTCCCTTGGGGCTTTAATCATGGATATTCTATCAGATCCTTAAAACTTTCTCCTTATGGTATAAACTTCTTTTATTTTATTCCAAAAACACTCAAGAGCAGTGAAGTTCTGAGAGCAGGCTATGGGAAATGTGAGTGATGAGGGTGTTGGGACATTTCCAGGTGTTGTGTTTTCCTTGCTCAGCTGCCTCATGATGTGCAGCATTAGACCTCTGTTTCAGGCCGCAGCATGCTGTTCAGTATGTGACTTTGACTTTTTTGTGTGTGTTCCTGCTTCAAAAGATAACTCTTTCACCTGCAGACCAGACATCTTAATGCTCACTCACACCCTAACACGCGAATAAATATTTCAGTGTAACTTGCAAATTAAAAATACAGCAGCAGCTCCCTGACTTGCATTATGCATCGTTACATGCTTGGCTGCGATTGGCTGCAGATCTCCGTCTCTCCGTGTGGCAACAGTCTTCCCATCCACCCAGCAACTCCCTATTCCTCATGCCGTGGTGGTTCTCTCGCCTCTGAGGGCCTTTTCTGCAGCATCCAGCGTGGTAACCATGGCAACGGTGACCTGACCCTGGGTGTGCTGCTGCAGCTGCTACAGGCTTGACCTGAATTCCTCGCCGCATCCAAGGCAGGCGCACATGACTTGGGCAACTGACCTGCTTCTCATTGTTGCCGTTCAACAAGCTTTGGGTGTCAGTGAAAGCCAAGGCGCCGATGCCCTGCTGTGCATGTGGCAGTAAACTCTATTATGATTGGCTCGGGGGTTTAAGCAAGGCTATGTGTTTATTATGTAAATTCTTGAGCATCAGTCAAGGGTCTGCTCACATGCATTTGTACATGCAGTGAAAACGTTTGGCGAAAATAAGCTGCAGGCAGACGAGGCAGCTGGAACTGGGTCTCTAGATTGCTTCTATGAAAAGTAGAGCTTTTCAAGCAAAAATACCCAGAATTCTCTGGTTTTAGCCTCTCCAGTGTGAGGATTTGCTGCTTTTCTTTGTCTTTGGTGCTAATACATTGAGTATCTTTTGGTTTTAGACTTTTGAAGACATCACTTGAACATTCTGATGGCTATTTTTCACTGTCTTCTAACATTTTATTGACTAAACAAATAATTGATTACTCAACCTTATAATTACATAAATCTGCAGATTAATTGATAAAGAAAATCCTCCCTGCGAACATCTTGACATTATGGTTTGTATCTGTGCTGAAAGTCTACTTGAAAGTTTAGATCTCTGGCTGCTCCCTGCATCACTTTGTATAACTGGACAATAGTTTTCTGAGATTTTGACCTTGTTTTTATGTCGCTCTGTGAATATGTTGCCTTTTGGCTTGGGTTGCTTTTAACTCGGCCACCTTCCGCATGCCGACACCATCACCATCAAATCCCTGCCAAATCCTTCCTCACCTGTGGAGTATCTCACCATGAATCACAATCCACTTCCTGCTGTATTCTCGTTATGTGACTGGGGCAGGAAGTAAGTGTATCCAGTTAGTTTCTTGAGGGATATAAATGAGCAGATGTTGTGGATTTAGACTCTGCTGACAGAAAATGAAAGTGTTCATGGAATGATCCCTGCACAGCCCACGGCTCAGCTGTAGGCTCCCTGAGGTGTCAGCTTGTTGTTGGAGCCAGACTGTGTGGGAGTGCCTATTTCTGTCCTTTCTCCAAGGAAGCCCCCCCCCCCCCCCCGCCGCTCCATGCAGATGTCAGCCTCTGTGGTTCGGTTCTTCTGCCTGCCTGTCTGTCATTGTGCCTCCTCTACAGCTTAGCCTGCAGACTTGAGTGATTTGACTGACAGTATTTGAGAAAAGCTTCTGCAAACGATTAGTTGAGTAGTCGATAAACGCTGAAAGACCAGTGTGTGGGATTTAGTGGCATCTAGTGGTGAGGTTGCAGATTGCAACCAACTGAATACCTCTCACCTCACCAGCCAGTGTTTGATTTGTGTGTTCTGGGCTACTCCACTGAAGAGGACCTCCAGAGAATTAGCACCAGAATCTGCAGCTCCCCTGGCTTTAACGAGCTTTGTAGAGAGTTTCAGCTCAGCGTTCACTCTCACTGCTCTCATAGCATCATTTTAGACCTCAACAGGCAGCAGTGTTCAAGTGTCCAAAAAATCACTTATTGCACATTTAAAGTTGAAACTTTCTGTCACGTGAAACATGCACAAAGGAGCCATAACTAATGATTATTTTTAGTATTGATTATTTTATTGATTATTCTTTTGATTAATTCATTGTTTAGTGTATAAAATCTATGAGTTAAATGCTGTTTTTTTCTGCAGAGTTCAAGGTGACATCTTTGAATTCTTACTTTTGTCTGAGTCACAATCTAAAATGCAAATATTTTCCACATAGTGTTATGAAAGAGAGACAGCAGTAATCCTGATGGAACCAGAGACTGTTTTGTATGTTTTCTTTTTAAAAATCTTCAGTAAATTTGTCGTAAAAATGAATGCTGATAATTTATGCTGTCAACTGATTAATGTTGTCCTTTGACAATTAGTTGATTCATTTTTGTCTCAGAAAGGGAAAAAAAACATTTGTGTAAATGATTTGAAAACACTTTTTAATATTTCTTGAAAAAAATATTGTCAAGCGAGATGTGAAAATGCTATAATGTTAGCCTCAAGACACCCCCCCCCAAAAAAAATAGCCTTTCCAAAACATTGGAATAAATTCATTTCAGTACTCAAAAGTAATGATAAACACGGGACAACAAAAGACAACAAAAACAACCAGTCTGTCAGTAGCACCATGTAAGATTCTGTCTCTGCTGTGTGATGTCAGACAGTGCTGAACATTCCTTCATACAGAAATCAGTGGTGATTGCAGGCTGCAGATGTCTGCACCGACCTTTTAAAAGGCAGTTGTGCTGAAGCTGATTTTATTTATTCTCTGTGTGTCTTTGAAGAGGTCTTTTAAAAGCCCTCTATTGTCTGTGTGTCTGGGGCCAGGGAGGTCTGGCTGCCCTGAAACCATGTGAGTCACCCACAAACAATGCAATTCTCTGTCTTCTCCCCACCGCTCGCTTCTCCTCAGAAATGAGGCTGGAATCAAGAAGGCATTTACAGCAAGTGACCCACATTTGCTCCTCTCACATGATGATGGGGTGTTAGTAGTGTTCAGCCAGTTGTGTTAGAACTTCCTTCTGTCCTCACCCTGCTGGAGCACTGATTGATGGCACTACCGCCTGTGTTCAGGGTGGATGTTGTTGCCTGCAGCCTGTTTTAAGACATCTGTTTGTTTTGTGTTGTAGATGTGATGGACCAGCAGAGGGTGCTGCATTCGGGTTACTTGGTCTCAGGGGTCCGTACGCCCCCCGTCCGCCGCAACAGCAAGCTGGCCAGCCTGGGGCGCATCTTCAAGCCCTGGAAATGGAGGAAAAAGAAAAACGAGAAGCTGAAGCCCTCAACAAGTGAGTGTGACGTGGGACTTGTGCTCCCATCGGTGGCGGTAAACACCGGCTGGTTCGGGAGTAGAAACGTGGAGGCTGTATTTGCAAATAGACCCAGACTGTTTCATGTTTTCATTTTGAGTGAATGGGATTCATAGATGTTTGTGTTGTTTAGCGGTGGAGAAGAAGGCGGCTGTACGGCAGAAGAAAGATGACCTCGTCAGGAGAAACCTCGGGGAGACGGAGACAGGTGCGAAACGAGAAATGAACACACACACACACACACACACACACACACACCCACACACACACATGCACAGATATGACTCCAGGCTGATCTTAGTTGTTCAGCCATGCTATGCAGACTCACTCCTGCCCTCGTCCTGTGTGCACTATATGCAGAGTCAGATCTTGCCTGTGGGGGTAACAGTGAAGATCCCGACACCCCGACTCACTCTGATGGTGAGGACAGAGACGAGGAGCCCGTGGCACCTCTGGCCAGCACCAGTGAAGACCTGGGCAGTGATTTAGAAGCCTCAACAGGTAGAGTGCAGAACTGTGGTGTGAGAAAAGATGCTCACTTTTTAAGGGTTGAAGCTGCCTTGTGAATTTGACAGTATAAAGAAATAGAAAAGGAACCTGTTTTACTTAAAGCAGACGGGAAAAAATAGTAGTGACAGAGGCAATGATGGGTTTTTCCATTCTGTTTATGGATGTGCATTAAATATTGTATGCATACACAACGAACACAGTCAAAGGAGCAAATTAAAATAGGTCAAATAAATATCTGAACACTGAAGTTCCTGTTTAAGGTGATATAATGATTGATTACTAATAATAAAATGAGTGTTTGTGGTTGATAAAACTAGTCAAACTTTTACATAAAAATCTTTTACTGCTGCAGCTTTAATGGTGCAGGTCGTTCAAGACACCATGTCTCAGATTGTCCACTAGGTGGAGACAGAGACTTCCTACTCAAACCAAACCATTGCTGATGCTTCATTTCAGTACAAGATATGACTGAAGATTCAAAGACAGTGGCAGATCCCAGCCATAGTGAAGACGGAGAAGATGAAAGCACCTCACTAAGCGACCCCAGTGACGAGCAGGCCATCGGGAAGCCGGAGGCTGTTGAAGGGAAACAGGAGGTGACGGCGGCCCAGCCTCCAAGACGAGCCAGCACCTCTTCTCCACCCAACCTGCCCGTCAAACTGCTCACCAGACTGGGCAGCCTAGACGGTAAGATAACCAGGAGATCCCTGATGTAAAGCTGCACCACTTTGCAGCAGCGTCTCACTTTGATGGTTTTCCTTCCAGCTGCTCCTCCAGTGCCAGTGAAAAAGTCCCCAGCCACCTTACCCAGGAACTTCACTCTCCCCAAAGACCCCCATGGCTCCCTGCTAAGAGGCAGGATCTCCACACCTACTGGGTCCCCCCACCTTGGGGCACTACACCCACAGCTGCCCCCTAGCTGCATCATTGAGGAATTGCACCGTGCCCTGGCCACCAAACATAGACAGGACAGGTCAGACACAAGATGTGCAGCGTCTCTAATACGTGTACTGAGTTGCCTTTGTTGTATCGATTCTATATTGTCGGTATCATCACATGAGATATATGAAGTAAAAACAGTTAATAGTTAATTAATGATAATAAATACATGATATACCATTAGCCCTGTTGGACTATTAAAAGACCCTTTTAGCTGAATCTAAACACCGACTACAAAGACCAACATTTGGTCAATGGACAGTGTCACCAATAGCAGTCTGTCCTCAAACAGCAGCACAAGTGTAAAAAGAAGACTGCTGCCCATTGATTTTTCTATTAATCCATGAATTGTTCTATCAAATGTCAACATGAAAAATGGCTTTCAAACATTTTCATTACATTTCAGATTCCTTGTTTAGTCTGAGTAACAGGCCAGAACTCACAGAAATTCAGTTTAAAACTATACGAAACATAGAGAACCAGCAAACTTCCAATTTGAGGAGCTTGAACCTCAGAATATTTACCATTTTTACAGTGACTAATAAACTAATCAGTGTTTTTTTTTTTTTTTGCTTCTGGTCATTTCTACCTTTTTGCACGTGAAAATAAAAACTGTTTTCTAAATATATAAGTTTGAAAGATCTGTTTTCAATCATGAAACATTCATAATAGAGTAATCTTACAGATTGGCTTATACAGTATGTGCAGTATGAAGGGGATTTGATGCCTGAGCGATTTTATATGAAGTTTGATAACAAAAGCACAGCAATAGAACTGTTCATGTAGGGGTTGTATTGCTGTTGAGGACCAAAGAGAAGCAGCCACGGTTTAATAAATTGACAGGTTTGTTTCGTGATGTCTGATCTCAGTTTCCAGGCGAAGGAGACGCGCTCATCTCTGAAGCGCCGGCTGGACGGCCGTCTGTCACGCACGTCCAGCACAGAGAAGGAGCCTGCCGGCGAGTCAGAGAGCAAGAAGGAGTCTGATGAGAACAAAGAGAACTGGCGTCTGGACGAATACTTGAGTGACCAGGACAGCTGGAACGAGTCTGTGATCTCTGGTAGGTCTGCTGACAGTAGGCATGTGGTGCAATATTTGCTTTACTGTCATCTGCCTCTTAATGTACAAAGCCAACAAAATCTGGGCACCCTGTCAGTGGATAATGAAGCAGCATAATCTCTGCTCATATTTGTTTACAGTCAGAGCATGACAGAGAGATTTACAGCTATGACGAATAGCAGACTTACTGGTGTTAAGTTTGAGCGGCCCGTCAACATCTGCTCTGGTGGCCTAATTCTTGGCCATTCATGTGGGTCAGTAGTGCACACTCATCTGCAGTTGACAGTCTCTGATTCTGGGGAAAAAGCGACTAAAAGGGTAGACTGTGATGACGGACATGACAGACGTGCATGCCACCGGCACGAGGGTGATGTCATGCAAATATCTGATGGCTGCAAATGAGAGGTGGCAGGAAAAAAAGCAGATTTACCAAACAGTTCCAAACAGAATTCTGCCAAAACTGAACCAGAATCCAGAAGAAAATTGATTTAAGCTGCTTCCATCTGCTGTTAGCGGAATTTTAAGCTTGGTGATTGGCTGTTTCTGGCCAAAATGCACTCTGGGAGTCCAAATTAACTTCTCACAAGAAGCATTTATGACTGACTTTGATTTGTGCTCAACAACCACAGGGACCCTCCCTCGCAGGATGAGGAAGGAGCTGCTGGCCGTGAAGCTCCGGAACCGGCCCAGCAAGCAGGAGCTGGAAGACCGCAACATCTTCCCCGTCCGCAGCGACCAGGAGCGGCAGGAAATCCGCCAGCAGATTGAGATGAAGCTGGCCAAGTGAGTCGCTCTGTGTGGACTACCATTAGCCAATGTCCCGCATCAGCCCCCCCCCCCCGCGCTGCCCATGGATGTCTGTGTCATCACTAAACTAAAATCACTGTTTACACTTTGGCTGCTTATCTATTTCCCTTCCACCACCCCCTGACACACACTCAGTCCTTCAACATGTCACAAAGCCTTTCACTCTGGATTCTCACTGCAAAGCTGCAAATGGAATATTACCTTAGAATATTCTGAAAATATATTTCGATGTGCAGAAATGGTGCAGGGGAGGGTAAACCCACCTACACCATTTTTCAGCAGCAAAGACACTTAGAGGGGGATATGAGGTTAAAAAAACTATCTAGAGCTTCTGTGTGGTATTTGTGCTTAAATTGTGAGTTTGTAGATATGGTTGGTGAACACAGGTTTTGACTTTGGGCTCTGTGTGGATACAGTAATAAATATACCTCACCTACAGTTATGAGAAATATTGTATTCACGGACTTCGCCCAGTTCCAGCACAGTTCAGCACACCTGCAGAGCAGTCGGCCCACACTAAACAACTACATCAGCCTACCTGAGTGTCACATTTCACCTGTAGGACTCCTTAATATCTCTCTTCATCATCTCTGATGTTGCACCAGTGTGTGGTTGAAAAACACTCTCCTCCACCCGTCTCCATCACAGTTAGTTGTGCAGTTTTGAAAGTGTTTTGGTTTGTGACAGTCTATAGCCCGCCATGCAGTGCAGTGATTCGCCTCACGAAATCTGAGTTGACTCAGTCTTCTCACCTGATGTTGTCTTGGGGTTAGCCCTCGGACGTGGGAAGCTTCCCATCAGCCACTGTTACCAGCTTTTTGGCCAAATATTATTCAAGCACAAAACTGCCCCTAAAGCAAATTGTCACTTTTATGTTTCTGTTCATTAGTGGGTTAAACATACAAGCACATGGCATGTCAGTCACTTTGGTGCTGAGCATGTAGCGCACAGGTGGTTTATCAGAGTCTTTTCACTGAGACACTGCTGCTGCTCGAAAAGGGGCATTTGTGGAGTGTGAATCTAAATATTTAAGCTGCAGCAATAAAAGCAAAACAATGAGCTAAGGAATGCACAAATGACCTGAGGTGAACTGCAGCATTGGCGATAATCACATGTGGGTTTGTGACTGGAAGCAGCCTCTTTCACATCACACACAGGCATTTAATCCATTGTCGATATAAAGATATCGATTAAAGCAGCTTTAAACTATTCTTTTACATTATAAAAGCTCATTTGATTTTCATTTCTCCCCTTTAAAACTCCTGTCTACATAGAACTTCCATCACGTTGACACTTTTTTGACCTCCAGTTGTTCTGTGGAGCTGTTTGTACGAGTGGGTCCCTGTTTTGTTTGACTCATGTAGGCGTACGAGGATGCACATGGGTGAAACAGTACACATTCCTGCCAATCTTGTAACATTATTCTACTGATTGACAGAGGGCGGTAACATGGCAAGATTCAGTATTCTGCAATGCATCAACAGAGCAGAAAAGAATGAGAAAGAATTGAAATACTTCTGCAAATGTGTCATGAGGAAGGAAATGCATTCAACACGTTTGGTGGACGATTCAAGTAACATTGACTGTAAACATAACTTTTGTTTGTTGACAAGAAACCTCCACAGGAGATACTTTATTGTTCAGTTTTGGTTGAGCCTTGAAGCGGTGTGGATTCAGCCTGTAGTCTGTGGTACTGAAATGTATTTGCTTTATATTGATGCAGGCTGTGTCTTAGCACACCTATTGATACACAATTAGTACATTGCATGATGGGAAGTTATGCCAGCATAAGAAAATTGAAGCAAAGCATCTGTAGGTCTTTGCACCTATCAGTGCATTGCATGCTCATATTTCATTGTGGGCCTGTTCGAAGAATTGACCATGTTTACTCGTGTCAGTGGATCATTCTCTGTCTCTCACTGAGCGTCATGCCTGATGTAAACCCTCCATGCATGTCGAATTACCTCTTACTCTCTAACTCAGATTTTGATGCACACTGTCAGAGAAACGAAATCACGTGTTGACAACAGCCTCGAGTAATAAGCGAGAAACTGCAGAAAATGCTATCATGAATCAGTTCGGTGAAAACAGTCACAACAAAGGGTTTTTTTAAACCGTTGTTCCTCTCCTTGGATGTAGCTTTTCTGGGTCAAGCAGTCTGATTTGTGGAGTGTGGAACAGGATTTTCTGAAAGGCAGAGGAGGAATGCAACACAGAACATAATCGTATTTGTCTTGTTATGTAAAAGGCCATAGGCTGTTCTGGTGGTGACTTTAATAGGATTAAGAGTCAAATCAGGTTCCTTTTTTAGTGAATAATACAGTGGCACAGTGTGCTGGTAGGCTCATGCAAAGCTCAGAGTGGGAGGACGAGAATGCAGACACAACACCGGACCTTGTTTGAATGTATAGTAACTTTATACTAAAGCAATGTGGCTGCCTTCAGGGGCATGTCAAGTGTGGTTGCTCTCTTGTCTTTTTAGACTCACAGAGAGCTGAAACTGCTTTTGTTGCTTTTTCCTCCGTACTCTATTAACACATGCAGTTGTTTTTCATACCTTTGTGAAAACAGGCAGATGTGATAATAGCCTGTTAGTGAAACAGTCACACTTGACTGTGTGCTGAATGCTGCTGAGTGCTTTAACTGGAGCTTGACCCGCTTTCAGATGCCAGTTTTGGTTGAAACGGGAGCTAGTCTTCTCAGTGAGTGACGAACAAATTGCAAACTTCTAATAAGCATTTTCAAATGCATCATTACCTTCAGTGACTCATGGCTCCAAATAGCAGGTAAGCCTTTAGAATGAAGGCAGCTTGAAGACAGAAGGCATCACATTTGCACCTGGTTACATCTTTTTATACACTAATTTACATCATAAGAACGCATTGATCACATTTTAACTGCATCAGGAAACATCATACTATTACACAACATTAATCATTAATGTGGCATGAGCGCATTATGATACATATTTGTGCATTTGTGGTATGTATTTAGGGATGTTTTATGTAATTGATAAACTAATTTGACTGCTGAAATAAGATAAAAAATGCATTTGCTGAGCTCGTGTAATTTCCCGGATTAACACAGTAAATATTGCGCTTGTCAAATTCATGATGCATTACAGCATGTCGTGACATTTCCTCGTATGATACCCTACTGTTCGTATGTTGTACAGGTGATGGCTACTATTTTGCTATAACCACCACTTGTTATATTAATTAACCTGAACTTGATGCAGGTGGCATTGCTTTAAAGCTGCAGTTACTGCATATTTAAGTTGGCTGTAGAGTGAAAATGGTAAGCAGGCAGTCACAGAATATAACCCAATATTAGCTGTTAGCTAACTTTGCAAAGCAACTCCAGGATAGTACGTTCAGTGGCTTGTCAGGAGTTTACGTAAAACTTTCACCATCAGGCTGCAGCATGTGATTCAGCATTAGGCGTGAAGTTTTTAAACCAGCCCAAAAGAAACAGTGTGTTTGCTGCTTGCATGCTGTTCAGGTGATTTAGTCAAATTTTGCCAAGTCAATCTCAAATGTCAGATAAACAGAGTAGTGCATTCACTGCCTCGTAAAGTGTTTGCTTCAGGATGTTCTCTTCCCTCGAGTCAAAGACAGATCCACGAAATGCTCACATAAGAGATGGAAAAAATGGCGGGAATAACCTCTCTTTGTTCCCATGTTTTTCTTTTCTCCTGGTAACGGGATGAAATGCTGTCTTCCTGCATGAACTGTGTTTACTGTCTGTGCATGTCTGTCTGTAGTTAAAAAAGAAAGTGTTTTTTAATATTTCTAATGAGACACAGATGAAGAGCCATCAGCCTAAATGTAGTATGGTACATAGAAAATATGCAGCACACTCATTTCTTTCTATTTAGAAGGCTTTATAAACATTGATGAATCTCCCCCTCCGCTTTTAGAAACACTTGATGTTCCTTTTCCCAAAGATCCATGTTTTCATCCCATTTAACTGATCCCAGGCCCATTTTCTCTGCTCCAGGCTTCCTACACATGCCATCCTCAGAGGGCATCCAGGGAAGACAGTGTGCTGATGTTTACAATAGAGTCTGTCTGTGAACCCAGTGCACCCAGTGACAGTGAATAGGAGACTTTGCACTGGATCCCTGTGTGTTTTTTCGTTGCAGTGTGCCATAGTGGGTGCTGTAGTGTCATCTGTTAAATCAAAGTAATTTGATTGTAAGAAGTCAAACAGACTTAAGTCAGTGTGTCTTTCGTCATCCCAGGAGCAGCTCCAGAAAGTGACAGAACATCAATGATGGTTTCCTTCATCAGGTCCCTCCTGCTCACATGTATCTATTTTACTCTCAATCAAATCTTAAACCGAGAGAGCCTGTAGAGTTAATGCCTGCAGTGTATTAAAAAGTAAAAGTAGCAATACCACAATATAAAAACTGTCTGTTAGAAGTAAAAGGCTGGCATTTAAAATCTTACTTTAGTAAAATTAAAGAAGTATTGTCAGCTAGATTTGTTAAAATATCAAATTCCAAGGCTGTCAGATAAATGTACTCAAGTAAAAAGTAGAAGTATCAAGTAGCAGAAAATGGAATTACCTCAAATCTGTTAAGTATTGTACTACAGTACAGTTACTGCTATAGCTTATCTAGTTACTTTCCACCACTGCATATTTGTGAAGCTTGTTATAGTTATGGAAGTAATATATGTAACACATGAAATGATAGGGTAGTAATACATGATTCTTCAGCTAGACCACAAAAATATTTTGAAGTCCTTGTTTAAAGAAAATATGGAAATTTAATTATTAATTGGCAACTGGAATGTTTTTAACATGAATATTAGTGTATCATTTGAATGCAAATGTAATTAATCACTTTTATTTATTTATTTATTATAATAATTCGCTATAAAAACCGTGTGAGGCATATTTGTGGGATAAAGGTCACCATTGAGTCGTCGAGCTCCAGGGAGGTTGGCCCCCTGTGTGTCCTGGGTGTGGTCTCTGTACGTACCCAGAGTCATCACAGGTCAGAGCAGCTCATTAGAGAGATGAAGACTTTGAGATGAGAGAGAAACAGAGCTGGTTTCCGTTGCTGCCTGACCACACTGAGATTTTGATGAAGCCTAATTAATTTACAGCCAAGCCGTTTGCTCCCTGCTTTGTAACTTAACTGTGAGAGATGACTAAGGCAGGCTGACATTCAGACAGGCTAAATAATACTGCTCATGAGCTTCTTTGAGCCTCGCGTCACGCTTCTCCATGTGTCTTTTCTCTGCGCCTTCACCCGAGGCATTTCACAGCTGCGTGTCAATCTGGGTAGGCGGAGTCGCTGTGCGTGCTTCTGATGTATGTGACGTTAGCATAAACCAAAGCTGTTCCAAACACACCTCGCTCCATGTGAGCTTCTCTATGTGCACATGGACATATTCCAGCAGGTAAATGCAGAACAGCAAAAGGCATTATGCAGCGTGAACTTAAATACTGTGCATGCCGGAGAGGACGCAGAAAGCACTTTGGCCTGTTGTCTGCAGGGGGCAATCTAGTGAGACCAAACTCCACCCCAAACACTCCAAACTGCTTATGTAAACTGAACTCCTGATTACTGTTGCATAATAAAAACAGGAAGTGATCAATTACGTGTCATAAGGGGGATGTGTGACAGTGGGATGCTGGGCTATGAACAATATGTACACAGTGCTTGTTAAGGACAGAGGTCAGAGCAGCAGGTCTGTTGTGAGCCAAGCTCCCCGCTGGTCGCACAGTTCACTCTGTGTGTTACATTAGTGCAGCGATTCAATCTCTGAGCGTTTGGAACATCTGTGCCTACACTGCACATCAGTAATGAGAGGTCAGTGAGAAATGAAGCTCAAATATTGTTCTTTATGTCTACAAATCCCATGAGAAGACCAAAGCCAACAATGAAGTGACCCTCCGAACAAGACTTGTGTGTGTGTGTGTCAAAGCCTGGTGTACTGTGTCTCATTCCTCTGTGCCATAGAGCTCCGCTGTTGTACAAAGACTATAAAAAGACATCAGTGAGCCACACTGTTGCACTGGGTGACATGTCCCTTGATTCGCACGAACACACTCTGTAGTGTATTTTGAGTCAATCCCACATACACCATACTGCTGCTGAAAATACTCACGAGAGTGCCAAATGTATTAATCCACTGCTGAAAATAGTCCACAACCAATGTGTTGAAAACTGCAGTGCCCAGCTGGTTTCAAAATTACCGAGCCTGTTTTTAAGCGTTGATAAGAATGAACGAGCCTCAACTTTTAAACAATCCCTTTAAGCAATTTGTGATGATTGATAATTGGCCAGATGTGAAGACAGAAGAATTGGTGAATGAGAGAAACTCTGACAGTGTGGGGAAAGCAGGTGTGGCCGAGAATTGAAGGCAGGAGTGGGATAAGATATCAGTAATTCATTCATGGAGGAATACAAACAAAACATTCTGAGCTGTCAGAGCAGGAGTTCATGACAGTGTGACAGCGCGCACATCACACCTGAAACTGAAGCAGCAATATAGAATTCCACTGTCACTGATTTCATTATTTACAGTGTGTTTTCACCACTGTGACATGATCATGTCTCACTGGCCTCCTGCTCTCTCTCTTCATGTAAATTGAATGATAGAGCCATGTGCTTATTTTAGAGAGAAATCCCCACAAGTTTCCAACAGTGCAACATAATTTTGCTGTACTTCTCACGGTCTAGAAGAGAGAGGATGAAAGAAATGCAGTGTGCTGATGACTGTCCGCTGAGACTGAGAAAGTTTTTACAGCAGCAGACCATCATCCAGTTCAGACTATTCGGTTTCAGGTGTCTGGTAGCATCTTCTCAGGAAATGTCCCAGGACACACAGAAAGGGACGGGTTTTATGTTCTTAATAAGAAAAGACAAAGAAATAGATAGTTAGCATTAGCAGTGAGAGCCACCATGGGTGAACTGAAAAGAGAACCACCTACAGAAACTTAAACGTCCAAGTCCACGTAGGAGACATCACACCAGTGGACATAGTTTCATAATTTCCAGGGATCTCTGTGAAGTTTAACAAAACTGCAGCAATTAGCACTCAAGATGGAGCCATCAGCTTGCTACATCCACGCTGCACATGAATTGTTGTCATGTAAAACAGCTTCTGTTTGAATCAGACATTGTAAGAGAAGGTTGCACAGCAGAAAAGCACATAGACACAACAGATGTTTCCTGTTTACAGAAGCTTTTCCAAAGTGTTTGTAGCCCACAGAGGAATGGACAGTTGACGATCCTGTGCAACAAGCTAACAGTAAGAGCTTTGGCAGAGTTTTGTCACCCAGACGCTGTGTTTGCAGCCTGGCTCCGCTCTCTCAGGTGCCGCAGTGCTCAGCTCTGACTGTGACTGACGGCAGGACTGGCTGGTCTACATGGACTGACTCAGAGCTGTGGACAGCTGAGACATGCCATTGTTTGGGATGACGGCACCATGTGCTCGTCTGCCAGTGTCTCTGTCTTGCTGACCACATGGTCTGCCACAGGGCATGGCCGGCCCCTTCTGGCAGCTCGCACAGCAACAACAAAAGCTGAAGGGACCCTCTCTAAACTCTGCTCTCTAAACAGCCATCCTGCTCCAGCGATTGTGTGCACGCCGGATGAATCATACTGAATCTGTCGCATTGAAGGATTCCTGCTGAATGGAACAGAGCAGTGTTTGTGGAGGTGGCTAGCACGCTGCGTCCTGCCTGAAGCACTCGTGGCAGTGTTTGAGTGCTGTGAAGGGCCTTGGGTGGCACAGCTGTTTGTGCAACATCAGGAACAGAACAACCTCCATCACAAACAGAGAACAAGCAGTCATTTTCACCTTGACTCAACAGCAAACATGCCAGGCAACGTGATGCTGAGGCATTCACCTGAGTTACCCTGTGCAGCCAACACAAATACTTTGACTGTTATGATTCTTTAGGCCCCTGTATCAATAACCACAATATGATTATAAAACCCTTGAAATTAATCTAGTGGAAAAATGACCCCAAACCCAATTTTTAAAAAAATCTACGCACAAGTGCTGCAAAAGAAAAAGACATGGAACCATTTGTACATTGACTTAATAAAGCAAGGTATTGGAGCATTGTCAGGATATAGATCTTAATGTGAATACAGTTTTTGTGGAGCTCCTATAGACCAATCTGATGGCTGATTTCTCTCTCTGTGGAGCTGAATACATTTCCACTGACAGCGAGGCAAGAGATGTTTGGGTTTGTCACAGTCATTACTCGCCCCCTCCAACAGATGAATGCTGTCTGCGTTATTGTGGAAGTTATTCAGTCTCTAAACACTAGTCTGAAATATAACACAGGATTTGGGAAGAAGTAACATTAACCTACAGCCTCAGTCTGACCTCCACAGTCTGGGTGTCAAAGTGCTGTGTGGAATAAGCTCAGCTACACCCAGCAGGAATTAGTAGCTTATTATTCTAAATTATCAAACACCAACATTTCAAGCATTGTAATAAGAAGAAATCATTATTTAATGCAAACACATGATGCTGAAAAACTGGAATTTTGGCCAGGAAATGTTGAACCAAGAGATATGCAGGGTTGTTTGTGGCTCACCATTGTCCTCAGGCAGGCAGATGGCTCTGACATTAGCTACTGGTGGATTTGAAGTATATCACAATATGAGAATTTCATAAAGATTTATGACAGTAAAATTGATTTCATGAAGCAGAGACATGTGGCTTTTACTTTCCATTTTTGGAGTTATTGGAGCAGCTGATAAGAGCACAGAACAGAAAGACAAGGAGCTGTCTCTTCAGACTGACTGATGTGCTTTGAAAATGCTTGTTTTGTAGATTATAGCATTGTAACTTACAATGACATGTGATAACTCTTGCCTGCTATTAAAGTACCCTCATTAAAACTTACAGTTGCTCCTCTTCAGAGCCACGTTAAGTGTAAATTTCTGCATTACTGCACAGCAGTGGCATTGGACACAAAGATACAGAAAGCCACAGTGACCCTAACCTTGTAAAATAACCACTTTAATCATCACATGCTAGTAACACATTTTGTTTTTTTTCATCTTCTCACATTTTTTTTCATTAGTCTGTCTGACAGTTACTTCTTTAGATTTGAGTATTTTTGAAATACTTTCAAAATAGGCCTTAATTGTACATTTAATTCTCCCAAAACATCATTATGCCGTGCTATTTTCATTCGTGGTGTGATGTAACACGTCCACTGATTGAAGAGCACATGGCATGTTGCATTGATTTACAGTACTTCAGCGTGGCACTCTGCAGCAGAATGCAGAGCAGTGGGCCGGCCCAGGATAGCAGAAGGGAACCCTCTCATTCTAAATTTAGCTCTCACTGGTGAAATGCTGCAGTAGCAGCCATAATCAATGGCCTATCTACGTCACAGCCCAGCTTGCCTGCTCTCCTCCCCGGCCTCTGCTGATAGAGAGATTGCATTTTCCTCCCACGTTCCCCTCTGATTGAACCATCCCTGCTTCCCTGCAGGGCTCTACTGAAGAGCTGGACGTGGTTTACTGCAATGATCTACATCTCCATCTTTGTCCTCTGTTCCATGCTTAATGCAGGAATCCTCAGCTCATGCCCTTAGCTGAGGACAGTGTTACATAAAAATGACACCGTGAAGATCTTCCTTTATAGCCCTGCTGAGATTTCCCGCAGCCCGCCTGATCCTCTGGGAAGTTGAGTAGTGATCATGTGTCATGTGATTTCTTAAAAATCCCTGAAGCATCAACACCTTGAATTCCCAGCAGAAATGTGTGGTTTGTGTTTGTAGGAAGGCAACTTTTTCAGTCCTTTGTTTGTTACCTTGGGCCTGTCATGTGGTGGCCCTGTGGGAGACCACGCAGGAGAGGCCGGAAAGACAGCAAGGGAGCGGAGGAGCTCCTGAGTCACTTTTACCTAAGCGGTCTGACCAGATTGGACCAAGCCAGATTTCTCTAACACTTTGAACTAATTTCTTATGTTTTCAGGACAGAGCAGTTTGCAAAAGGGATTTTTCTTCTTTCAGCATTAGCTGCTACATGGAAGCAGATGGTTCAACACAGCCAATGAGCTTTGAAAATGTCCTCTTATTTTTGACCCTCCAGCTTTCAGTTCCCTCAAAACATCAGCTTTGTCACATGGCTCGCTATTGATCAACGCCATGAATTCACTTTCACATGAAAAAAATCACACAGATTTACTTTGTCTGTGAGCAAATCCAATAATCACAGCAGTTCCATTGGAATGGACTGATCTCAATGCAAAATGCTGTCATGTTAAATGCTGGACTGACCAGGCCTTTAGTCAGCAGAAGTTCCCATCAAACAACTGGTTAAACTAACGAGTGGTAAAATAAGTTTTACGGTTCATCACTGGTGCAGTCTGTGAAAGAACTGAGAGTGACCTCTCTCCACTTTCTGCTCCCTCTGGTGCACCAGGTGCCAGATAGCGTGCAGACATTGTGGATCTTCCTGTAAATGTCCTATCATGCCTGAATAAAGCCATGGTGAACATTATGTCTAAATTTAAAAAGCCATCTTTCAGAGAGTACTCCAACAATTTAGCATTGCACTGGACAGTTTAAGGAAGTGTCAAACGATGCGGAAGAACCAGAGATATCCTCTTCTTTATTCTGCACGTTATGCTTCCTTGTCACAACCTTGAGCCTACATTATCCACAATGCAACTGAACCACTGACAGTTTGGTCAGAGTTTTTGAGTGCTTTATGGTAGTAGCAGCTAATGCTGCCTCGGAGATGTTGCCAAGAAGAGATGAGGAGCGGGCTTCAGAGGTCTGGTAACCCCACTTCTTTCTAACTCCACATTTCTTGAGGACTTTTACACACAGCTCCCTCTATAAGCACAAAAGAGATGTGATGTGTAAAATTGGGAGAGTTCTCCTCTAACAGATAGATGAAGCCAATGATGGTTCCTACTGCATGTCTGATAAGGGCATGTAAACTTAAAGCTTTCAATCATGACAACCACTTGTGATATACTGACATGGATGTCCAAAGGTTCAAGAACAAAAAAACACTATTTAACAGAAATAACTGAACCCAGCTGGGTTGGTGGTTCCATTTGTGAAAGAGGTTTAACTAGATTAGCTTGTCTGGCCTTCCAAGCTCAGTCTAGACATGTAGCATACACCTATCAACATAAGCTACAGTAGCTGATTGACACAAGATTATGAAAATCATGTTTGTGAATTCATGAATTCGACTGATATTATTGCTGCAATTATATTTTATTTAAATTTGTACTCAACTCAAACTGTAAGAAACCCGTTTGGCCACGCTCATGAAAGTGTAGCTCCACTAACAACACTAACTGCTGCCAGGCCTGCCTCAGTGAAGTGTCTCTGTATGACCGAGGGATTGCAGGGCAGATAGCGACAGGAGCTACGGTAAAGGAAGGGAGAGGCGCAGCAGTGACTGTGATGATGACAGGAGCCTGCTCTGTATTTGCCATCGTCTACTGAGCAATTGTTGAACCAATAATTGGATATTTGTGGCACATAGTCCAATTTCTGCTGACACCACAACTTATGACGTGAAGCAAGACAAAGCAGCTCACCACAGCTGCTGTCCAGGACTGCTATAAATAACTCAACATTGTACTGACCACTCAGCAGCTGACCAAAAGACAGCAATATTCTCATTTAGGAATCCCAATACTTTATTTAGATTTAGTGGAAAATGATTTGTGCTGAGACAGATTTTCCTCTTCCAGCCAATGAGCAACGAGCGAAGAAAGATATATAAAAAACTGAAAGAGGCTGAAGCTGTATTGATCATTTCTCTGTCTCCCTGTGTGTTGTTGATGCACAATCTTTAATCCCCTTTTCATTCACTTCCTTTAAAATGATATTTCTGTGAATGCGGTTCAACACAATAGCAGTTTCCAGGCAACCAAGGCTGTCAGATGGCAGCTGGCTGCTCTTCTTGCAGAGAATATTTTCAGTTTCATAATCCCTTTCACCCCAGATGAAATATTAATGTATGCTCTGCACAGGCTTCCCTCCTTGTTTTTTTCCCTCCTGCAGGCAAGAAAACTCAGCTCGGCAAGTGATCGCTTTAAGAAAATCCAGAGATGCTGTGTCTGAGTGTCTGAGTGCTCGGCTCTCACAGCAGCGAAGAGCACAGTCATGTCTGTGACAACAAAGACTTGGCCTACATGGGCCAGAAAATGTCATTAACTAAAGAGGATACACTGTGTAATTGATGCAGAGAGCAGGTCCAGCAGTGCCAGCAGTGTCAGACCAGCAGTCCAGACTGCGCCACCTATGGGCGAGAACAGTAACATCAGCATCTTAAAGAAGTTATAGCTGCTGCTTTTTGACCCTTTCCCCCCTGCAGGCATTTAGTGCTTTGTATCTTCTCTATAATGCTGTTTGCATGTTTGTGTGTGTTTGACCTGCGGAAGGTTGCGCTTCTGTTAACTGGAGCATATTTTCTGCTTAAGGGTGCAGAGAGTGTCCTCTGTCCACTTGGCTAGTTTGGAGAGAGATGGAAGCTGTTAAGAAATGCTTGCTTTCTTGCTGTAACAGAAAAATGTTTAAACAAGATCCATTTCACAACATAACAACATATTTTTCAAGTTATGACATATTTTTCTTGTTAATATTCTATACAAAATGAGTCAGTTTGAATAAGAAACCACTTTATCTTGTCATACACAACATATTTAGTTAAAATAAGAAACATTTCTCATTATAATATCAGCTGGTATGTTGTTATAACATGAAACTTCCATATATTATTTTAATGAGAGGAGATCCAGTCAAAAGCCGAAAAAGAGGACACTGCTGCCCAAGGCTCATGACATTTTTCACAATTTTTATATAACTCATTCGTTTAAATGATATTACGTGTTAAAGTTACACATAATTAAGGGCATGGCTGCTTTGAGTGACAGCTAACCACTATGTTTCAGCAACCAGGCTTCATTTGGCTTGCCTCAGCTCCACCCACGCTCCACCTCTTTGCCCATTTTTGGATTAGCTGGGAGTTTGGTGGAGTCAGGCACTGCCAAGATGGCAACGGCTGAAGCCACTGTCACTGAGCTTCACAATGGCTTGACACAGAGACTATGTTTATGTTTTATGCTGTTTTTGGGCCACGTCTGCATGTCTGGACCGCTACTGTTTCTTACTTCTCCTAGAGGTAGCTCAGTTTGGTAGATGTGGGACTGTTCTTACAATCACCAAAACAGAGAATCTGCCGCCTGCTAAATGGGAGTCAGTATTTCTGCTATTTATTTTATCATTTAGATGTTTCGTCATTTTTGTGCAACAAATATGTTGCCGCAACACTAATGATTGCCACAGTTGGGTGCTGCTCTTGGTTAGGAACTGAATTTAGTGAAGTCCCTTTTTTGGGAGCAGTGTTCAGTATTGCTGAATGTTAGTGCTGTAGGTGAGAACGCGTCTGTAGTCAGCTGAGGGTTCAAATAATGAAGACAGTGTGTAGTTTTGTCTCTGTGGTTTCACACGAGGAACGTTCCTCTCAGGATGTGCCTCTCCGGTTTCTATTTGTGCCTTTATAGAGAGCATCACAGCCGGGCATCAATCCAATTACAGGACTGGAGTTGGCAGATATTGTGAAGCAGTTGGAGAGACGTAAGCACCAGATGACACAGCCTGCACATATATGGCATGAAGCGAAATCGTCAAATTACATGTTGTCACCACTGTAGACCATCCCTGTCCTACATGCAGTAATTAACGTTATACAATGGCTTTTTTCAAGGGATCTAGCTGTGAGTACCCTCTAATTGAAATGTCAGAAGTCTCAAAGCCTCTGCACCCACTCACTGGCTGTTTGTCTCTCCTTTCTAACCTCATGTGGAATTAGGGTTAGATCACCAGTGATCAGAGACATGACCTGTGACATATGTGGCTAATTTTGCTTGCTTTTCTCCCACTGCTACATTTCTCAGGCTACAAATAAACAGACACAGTAGGGTGTACATTTGTTCTCCCCCTCTGGACATTGTCCATCTCCAGCATTGATTCTGGCTTCCCAGTTGAATGTAACAGTGTTCATTATGCAAACAGAATCAAATGGATTTTTAAATAGGTTACATCTGCCATGATGGCTAATGGATGTCCATTGTTTTCAGAAATCAATGCTTGTTCAGTTGTTTCAGTACACTTAGTGTACTTTGAAATGATCAAACACTCAGCTCAAACTCAGATTTTAAGCCATGCTTGTGGCCTGACTCGGGATGGCAATGTTGGTGTGTTGGTCCATCCATCCGTCTGTAGTTAGTCCATCGCTTTGGTCTAGACTTAAATATGTCTGGTGTATGAATTACAGTTTCATTTTGATCACACATTAAGATGAGATAAGATAAGATAAGATAAGATAAGATAAGATAAGATAAAATAGGACTTTATTGATCCCACTCCGGCGAAATTTAGTCGTTACAGCCAGCAAGTTACAAAAAGCAAGCACAGTGGCATAAAGAGGTCAAAATAAAAATATAAAAGTATTCATGGTTTTAGTGACGTGTAGTGACATTTTTATTAACTATTTGATTATTTTATTATAGAGTGGCACAAAATTTGATTCATGACCTCAAATGATGAATGCTGATGATTTTGACTTTTCCTCTCGTGCCATTATGACATTTGTGGTTTTGAGTGAAATATCTCCACTACTATTGGATGAATTGCCATGAAATTTAGTACAGGCATGCTTGTTTTTGGTTATCCAGCAGATCAAAATTTCATTTTGTCAATTACCTTGGTTTATTACCAAATGCCTGCAAACTAATTATATTCAACAGCCTCAGTAGCACTTTTTGTTTTGTGCTAATCAGCAAATCTAAGCATGCTAAAACGCTGAATATGGTAACATCATATGGTATGGTAACATCAGAATGTGCATTGTTAATGTGAGCATGTTAGTGTGCTGACATTGACATTTACCTCAAAGCACCACTGTGCTAGAATTCAGCCTCACAGAGCTGCTAGCATGGCTGTCATAATGGATATGTGCTTTAGCTTACAGAGCCACCTGAAGTTTGTTTAGTGTGAAAGTTTATGGCTTACGTAAAGTAGCCTATAGTATTTGAAGCGGGACCATGCTATTTGAAGTTGCCTCCTCCACACTGTGCTCCCAGCGGGTTGTTCTAGAGCCAGACACGATCCCCCACATGATCTGTGGACCTGTGCTAAAGGGCAAAGCCTCGGAGATGAACAGCTGCCTGGATGAAGAATTGATTCTTGGTTTCATGTCTGAGTCTTTGAATGTGTCCCATTCATCTGGCATCAATAGCACAGTGAGCCTTTGAACAGAGGGACTTTTAAAAGGTAGTTGGAAGTGATTTACTGGGCTTTTCCCAACTATATATTCAAATGTATATGAATATATATCCAAGCAGCCTTGTCCTCATAGCCACATTCTTTCTTATTCATATGACCTAGTGACAGTGGGAGACATCCAGGTCAACACTGAAACACAACAAGCCACAACCAAGTTACATAAACATCAAGCTTCTGGTAGGTAACCATTAAGAAGGGTTCCTTTAATTATTCCTGGCAACTACCCCCCAACTGCCTCCCTGCACCCCTCGCCCCCCGGGCTGTCCTGGGCTCATTCAGACCTCCGCATCCGACTGTGGCACTCCTGTCCTCGGGCTCTGTCACTGAGGGGAAGGAGCCAGGAATTAGGACACACCTCAGTGGGCAGTAGCAGGCCGCCGCCCGGCCCGTGGCGCCTGACTCATCCCATTCTCCTCCACTTTTCATGGGCTGACATTCCCATCAGCCCCTGCTCTTACAGGCAGCTCATTGCTTTGACATGCTGGTGAGTTCTCCAACAAACGAGGAACTTTTACCTCTGACCAAGAAGAGTGGGTGAGTACTTGTGAAGAGCAAATCGCTGCAGGAGGCTGTGACTAAAGGCCCAATAGGATTGTTTGGCAAAAGAGAAACAGGCTGACTCACTCTGGTTTTTATGGTATTTGGATTTTGTTTTTGCGGTAAATCCACAGCACTTACATTTTCAAATGTAAAACACATCTGATGCAGCCCTGTTGGGTTTAAGAGTGTTGCTGCAGCAGATTTGATTCACTCTGTGAAGTGAGGCAAAGGCTATTGACCTGAAATGTTTTCCGCTGCAGACCACACACCCTACTATAGCTCTGCTCCATTTAGCACATCGACTCCCCTCAGCTTTCAATATTGCCAAGTCTGTGGTCCTGTTTTGTAAGTCCTCTGTGGGTCCCAGTTACAGCTGAAGCTGTCACAGGGCAGGAGGCTTATTTTAGATCTGCGCTCGAGGTGCCATTCGCCCTGTCATTATTTTCAGGGCTGTGGACAAAATGTTGCAGCTTCTAAAAAGGATTTCCAAGATTTTGTCTTTGTCATAGTCTGAGCTCAGCTGATTTGAAGTTCAGTACAAATTGGGTTAATATGTCTGTCAGCAAAATAATTTATCATGGCATATTATAAATGCTTAAAACTAAGAAGGGTAATGAAAGCCAGACAAGCATCTCTAAGAATCTTGCTTTTATTGGACATTCAGTGCCAACACCTGACTTTCATGCAAGAGAGCAGAGTTCACCTCCTGTAACAGACCCGCAATTAAAGGTACTGTGAATGACTAGCAGTAGGGATGTCCCAATCGATTTTTCTTTTCCTTTTGATATTGACCATCTGCTGATACAGAATCTGACCTGATACTTATTCTACCTAGAGGACACACACAGTATACACTCAGAATACTACCTGAAAATGAGAGGACACACTCAAACCTGACGACATATTCGTTACCTGAACTGACATTAAGGAGAGACACTGAGCTGTTACCTGAATGTTTCGTACGCTGCTCTTTGCTCATAAGACAGAGCGATTTGTTAGCACCAGGGACTCCTTGTATTTTATCAATCCCAATGTCAGAACTCAGAGTCACTTGCCATGCTGAGCCCAGATCATATTCACAGTCACATGCTTTAGCTTTCACTCACATACAGTATGTGGATGTGATGCTGGCACTGTACGCTGCCATTAAGGGGAGAAGCTGGCTGCTGTGGACAAAACACAATAGACAGGTTTTAAGCTATCCTGCCATTCAGTAGATGAGGTTGGTAACGTGCCAAGAAATGTCTCCAGCAAAAGCAGCGAGAAAGAAGACCACAAGCTGAAACCTGAATGTTGAGGCTGCCCTGCAGTTTCTGTTTTTCAGTGTTTCTCACCAAAACACACTGTGTGTATGCTTGAGGTCTGACAAATGTGTTGAACGCATTTCTTTCCTCATAAAACATTTGAAAAGCTGATTTTTGGAATTTGACATTTTAAAACAAGTCTCAACATTTGATGTGGTTTTTGCTGAATTGTCCAATATCAACATAGTTGTCTGTTATTGTCTGTAAGGCTGATGCAAATAAAAATGATCGACCTAAATAAAGATAGTTCCAATAATACATAGAACATAGTCAAAATAAATATCTGTGAGTGGTTTTTCAGGTTTTAAAGATTAATTACGTGTCCAGTGATCATTTCTGTCACATTATTCTAACTAGACTTGTAAAGAGCAAATTCAGGGTACAGAAAGTACTTCAGGGATCATTTTGACAATCTTAAGTTGATGACATCTTGCCCTGCTGTGAACCCAGACTTAAAAACTGTGTGTTCACCTTAATAATTTGGAAGATGGGGGGCTGACCTGCTCCTAAAAAGACACTGTGTTCCCACTAAATGTAATGTCCCTTTCTCGGTCAGCACTTTAAGCTCCTGTGCTGGTCAGAACAACATCTGATCACATTTTCTGCTCGCCCAGTCTGCCGTGCACTGTCCCTGCTGCTGGTGTGAATCATAGTTTCAGCTCCCAACAGTTAGAGTGTGAATACATTGTGGTCTGACCCCTTTCTGTTTGATTATAAAAGTGGTTTTTATTATAAGCTAGCATCTTTTTCTCAAGTGAGTCGTGACTAATTATCTTTATTTAACCTATTCAGAGAAAGGTTGTTCCATGCACTCACACTGTGATCAGCACCACTTTGCATCACTGTAGTGAATGTGGTTTCATCAGGGAGATGCCCAGTAAAGCTACGTGTTTTTGTCTTTGGGCAACTGGACAGTTTATGATTAATTCTGCCCTCCAAAGACAAACAGCAGTAGTTGAGAAAAAAGAGTTTAAAGCTTTCAGGCTGGCTGGCAACCTACATAACCGATAGAGAGGTTGCGATGCCTTCTTTTCGTGGCTTTTTGAATTATTTTATCACAAAAATCATTGTAATAGAAACCACATAATTACCAAAAACTGCTGACACTGCACTCTGACCTTGGATAATCTTGATAGAATGCTCTTAGAAACTGCAGTAGGAGCTATTCTAATTTATTCCAATTATTTCATGTCCAGATCTGAATTCAATGTCCCTAATTGCCTATGTAGACTCAAAAGCTACAGTGGCTGCTACTGAGATCTGCTGAGCTAATTAACTTTACCAGTAGTTGTTCAGTCTTCATCGTCATTGAATGTACAGTAGCCACTGTCTCATTAAACTTTGTAGCATAACTGACTATCACTAAGATGTTGGTTCATCAAAATGATATTGTTAACAGATAACAACTTGAAAAACAGTAATTGAGTGTTTAGAAAGCTAGCAGTGCTGTTTCTTTTCTTTCTTTTGGCTGACAAATTTCTAGAAATTACACATTTTTGTGTCATAATATATCTTACAGTAAATAGTCAGATTCAGTAATATTACTGTGTTTTCCCTTTTGTCTTTGGCAGAATCGTCACGTCATGTTTTCCTACATAGTCCAGTGTCTTAAAGTAGCAATCTCCAACATACATTTGGCATTCTAAGTCAGCACTATCAGTTTTGTCCATATCACACATGATCTGAGAAACAAGAAAGGGATTTTTACTTTTTATAAAATACATGGGGCCTTGTGTTTGGGTACAATCTAAGCATGAAGCTCAAGATATGTTTCCTTTGAGGCAATAGAAGAAGTTTCTTTTCGGAATCCAGCGCTGTCTCGACAGGTGTGTGGCAAATTTAGTGGCAGTGGGTGTGTCAGGGGTGGGGTGGAGATTTATCTTGCAAAGTCATGTGAAGAATCCTAAAATTCAGGTGATGTGGAATGCTGAGAACTAACAAAGGCTAAATCTGGAGTTGCCAAACCTCTCTATCTTGTTAAACATGTAGGCTGCGTTCAATGAACACATAAATACAAGTGCTAGTATCAGCAGCTGACTGCATGACTGCATTTATACCACCACGAACACATTACAGTCCTTATCAGTGCTGAAATGATGAATTGATTAATCGATAAGTCATCATAATTGATTAACCACTAGAACCATTTATCCAACAAAAATGCCAAATGGTGCTTTGAGGTTCTCAAATGGGAGGATTTTGCTTTTCTTAGGATTAAATCTTTGTAATTTAAATTTCATTGGGTTTTGGACTGTTAGACAATAAGTTTTTTAAAGATGCTAACTTGTGTTCTGGGAAGCTGATTTTTTTTGTTTGTTTGTTTTACTTTTTTAAGACATTTATACTGAGAACTTGGGAAACGAAAATAACTAACTGACAGATCATGAAAATAATGAGTTGTAATCTCACTCTATACAGAGCAGCCATTCAATATTTAGGCTACCTGTCCTGCTGATGCCCAGCTCATCATCATGTGATCAGCTAATCAATAACACAGATATTGTACTTGCGTTTTACTTAGCATCTTCCGTTCATCATAGCATATTCCTACATCCCATCCCACACTGTGCCTGTGCTTTATGGATGAATGAAAAAAAGTGAATTTAGATGGGTTACTTTCCCAATAAGCCTGCGTCTCCTCTCTGATAACAGTAGTATTACATAGAGGCAGCACAGCTCTCGGTGCTGCAGCCCGTTTTGTGTGTGTGCATGCGTGAGTGTGCGCGCATGGGGAATCTCCTCCTCTGTCCCACCCCTTCACATTAGTACTTTGCATGTGGTGAAAAGCTGTGCTGCACCTCTCACTGCACTCAGCTCAGAGCGCTCAGCATCCTCCACACCGCCGCCGCTCCGCCGGGACTCCAACCAGCGCGCCTCTCGCTCAACTTCCATCTCACCGCTTCTGGAGCAGTAAAACAACCAAGCCTGCCTTTGTTCCTTCACTGAACTGGCTCTGACGCGTGAGATTCAACGCGCAGCCTGACTTTTTTCCCGATGTGGAGCCTTACATGTTATAATACCAAAATCAGCCGCTTTTTGGACTCGAGGTGGGACGCGGTGTTTGCGTTTTGGATGTGCGGATCTTGGCGCTCTGCGCACCGGCCCAAGCACACAAAGTGCTAGTAGTGGTGAAAAGGCTGAAAAGACTTTGTGCCGACGGGGTTGAGCAGAGAAACCCCAGCGGAGGAAATATGGTCCAGAACGTAATTCTGGTGTTTTTCCGCAGGAGACTGAGCCAGAGGCCGGCCGTGGAGGAGCTGGAGAGCCGGAACATCTTGAAGCGTGAGTAGATCAACCACCGATAGGCTGCATGAAGTCCAGAATGATGTGGATCATCTCTCAAGCTTTGTTATGTTTGTGCCGCTTGGCCGACAATTAGATGTCGATAAAAACTTGTAAAAGGCTTGATTTGAGCTTATTTTGACTTTCTAGTTCAGGCCTCTGGTTAAAAAAGTGGTTGTAGACTGTTGTGATGTGGCCTGCGACGGTATTGAAAAATAAAACACTCACGTTTTAATATTATTGTTTGAACTCAGGATTATTATGTCATTTTTAAATGTTTTACAGGCGAAATAATTAGAATCAAAATGGCCTTTATTGGCCAAGTATGTGTGGCTTAAACATTGCATTCAGTGGAAATAAGGACATACAGCTAAACGAGGACAAGACAAAAAAGGACTAAATAATGTGTTAAATAGTGCAAAAATACAAAATAAACAATATATACCAAGAATGATGAAGCAATAATATATACAATGAAATTTACAATGTATGCTAATGACATGTATGCTAGTCAGTTAATCAATTCATGGATGACAGAAAATGATCAACCATTTGAATGTCAGTTAAATTGAGTCATCAAGCAAAAGCCCCAGAAATTCTTCTGCGAAGCTTCCAGCTTCACAGATGTGAGGATGGACTTCTTTCTTTCTTTCTTTGACAGAATTGTAAAATGAATATCTTTGGAGTCAGTATTTTCTGAAATTATGAGTACATAAAGAAAATAATTGCCAAATTAACCAGCAATACAATTAATTGTTAGTCAGAGTCCTACATTTTATTTTTACATATTTGCAGAAGAATGTTCACACAAGTGGATTTGACCTCCTGTTTGAATCCTTAATGACTTAAACTCCCTGTTGCAGCGGCGCCACTGTTTTATTCAGAGGAATAGCATTGTGCCTGCAGGGAGAAGGTGTCAGATTGTAGCACTTCAGTCTGTGAAACTAGTCTGTGAAACTGCTCGAGCTGTCCTGACAGTACAGAGCATTTATGAAAGAACCACGTGAGGAATGAAGTCCCACATTTGTAGTGAACTGTGTCTCCCAGCGGAGACTGGCCACCTGTGAGCTCTGAACAGCTGTCTGTTTCGTCACTGACCTTGTCTCTCTCAGCACAGGCACATGTGCTCACGCTAAACACACCCCTTTGCAACCAGGACAGCAGCTCCTGAACCACAACACACTCATCCCCCCGGTCTCATAACCACTAACTTAAAGCAAATGCAAATAATCGAGTCATGTGCTCGTGCTGCGGTGTGTTCACCCAGAGAGTGAAATACACTCAGACTGTGACAGGTGCCGCCTTGTTTTTAAGCTGCCAGAAAGCGAAAAAAAAAAAAAAAAACTTGTCATGAAAAAAGGAGAGAGATTAAAAATAAATGAAGTGATCTCTCTGCAATATCTAATAAAGATAAATCCTTTTAGTGCTCTAATCTGCCCACACCTTGATCTCAAACTCACATTCAGCACTGATCCACAGTTATAGTCAGTCCATGAGTCCTGTCCTTAGCACAGTTGCACACCGGCTCATGTAGGAGTATTGATTGTGAGGAGGATCAGACGTATTTGCTCTGTTAATCACAGACTTCATCAACTGTCCAGTCCCATGATATAAACGCAGACAGTGTGTTTACTTTTGTGCAATGACTGAGCGTTTCCAAAAAGCCTTGATAGTCCTAGTCAAGTGATTCCCATTTGAGCTCCATCATCATGGAACTGTGGTCACTGTAATTAAATGATTTGGACTTTGGCTTTTTGGTTACAATAATTGCCTTTTTTTTGCATCAACAGAAAGGAATGACCAGACAGAACAGGAGGAGAGGAGGGAAATCAAACAGCGGCTGAACAGAAAGGTAGGTGGCTGATCTGAGCAGTTTTGTTCGATTTCATCCCTTTTAATATCATTTGGGCGACACACCAGCCCTCACAGGTACTGTCAACGAGCCAAAACAGAACCCTAATACCCAACCTGCTGTTGTTTTTAATATTTGCTTTCTATCTCTAGTCTCAGTAAGCTGATGCGCTGACAGCTATCTTTATTTTCCAGCTGAACCAGCGGCCGACAGTGGACGAGCTGCGGGACAGAAAGATCCTCATTCGTTTCAGTGACTATGTGGAAGTGGCCAAAGCTCAGGACTACGACAGGCGAGCTGACAAGCCCTGGACCAGACTGTCAGCTGCAGACAAGGTAGGTATCTCAGTTCAGCAACACTGGCTTTTCTACATTAAATAGTGCAGTAGTTTGATTCTGTGGCCACACTGTGTTCTGACATTGACCCGTGTCAGCCTCTCTCCAGGGTTTCTGCAGGTTTTCAAAAGTCTTAAATTCAGTTTCCTGTAAGGAGACGTTCCACTGTTATGAAACTAAAAGTGGGATTGTTGATTTTTCAGTCAGCACCATCTCACCTACATACTAGCTAGGAAGGTCCTCATCTCATAACAGGGAATTAAAGATTTTAGCCAGACTGTGAATGAACTTAATAAATTAGTCTTTTTTCATTGTCATTCATCCATCTTCTGTTACTTATCTAAGTCCAGTTAGCAGTCATTCATATGATTTTATCAGTAGGAATTATTGTTATCTACTGCTGAGAAGGACTGAAACTATGTGATATCATTTCATCATATGCTAATGATCATGAAACAGGTATTCAATTTAATTCTATGTGATATTAAAAATGCCTTAAATGTAACTTGGGTAACCTTGCAGAAACCCTGTCTGTCACTCTGAACATTTCCCTGTGTGTGTGTGTGAACATGGGTTAATGCTGGCAGTGCTTGAATTCATCATCAACGCTACCTTTTCTTTGACATTAAACCCAGCTAAGCTTACATAAACTGCACCTGAATGACAGATGTTTCTCCATTTTCAAAACGTCTGCCACCTGAGCAACTGCATCGATGTGTGAGGGGCACACGTGGGCTTACGCTTGTTGTTGCCTTTGTTCCGCAGGCAGCGATACGGAAGGAGCTGAACGAGTTCAAAAGCAATGAGATGGAAGTTCATTCTTCGAGCAAGCATCTGACAAGGTCAGTTTGAGCGTGAATTATTATCTCCTTTTTGCTCTTTTTGTCTGCTTTATTGTTTGCAGATGATGTCTAAAAGGTCAGTCTGACATTGTGCAAAGACTCAAAGGTGCACTATCCGACAGTCTCACACCAATGAGTGCACACCCTGCAGAGTAGGGCTTAAATTTAGCTGCAAGCAGGCCCCTTGAGATGAGAAAGGTGCACCCTTTTTCGCCACCTCCCCCCATAATAAATGTCCACATATATTTAGCTTACGTTTTACCTATGCTGAGACTGTCTTCAGCTATAAAAATCCCTGAATTAGCCAGGGTACTGCTTACGCAAGACCCCGTTTTTTGAGGCAAGGCCATTGGCTGCTTTTAAGAGCACTGTCCATTGAGCTAATAATAGGACTCTTGATTGATGAAACTCTAGTATGCGAATATTTTAGCCCACGCTCACACTTTCCCCTCTTTCCCTCCTTGCAGGTTCCACCGGCCTTAGAAAGGTTTCTTCTGTGAAGAGTTGCTGATAATCTGGTTCTGTCAGTGAAGACCTTGCACGGAGTCTTCCAGCGCCCTGGCCCACAGTCAGTGGGTGTCCTGGTATTTGTGTCCAGCGAACCTTGGAGGCTATGTCTCTAGAAATGGAGCTGCCGGTAGATGGGGACGCATGCAGCAAGCTCCACTTCTGCTCAGAGGAACATGACCTTAACCCTCACTTCACCTTGTCAGAGGGGCAGGAAGAATCAAGGTCATGTATACGCCATAGACAAGCAGAGACTTTTTTTGTAAACAGACTCTTTTGAATGACGTACTTTTTGATGCCACAGAGGGGGAACGTGCATGTGACCGAGTCGACTAGTCCCACTCCAGTATCAGTAGTCACATCCCCAAGCTGTGTCTGAGTCTCTCTGATTCAGTTGATGATGTTTCATATCAACAGTGTAAACAGAAACCTTGTCTGTGTAAAAGACAAAAATCCCTTTGTAAGCACTATTTATTGTCTGCACAATACAGGTTTTCAATTTGTAACAAACTGTTTGCTTGTCTTGTGTACAGCGTGATGTTGATGTGTTCTTCAAATCCTATTTTAATATCATAGCACAGCAGAAATGTGTGATATTTAAAAATGTCTCACACAGGTCAGAATTTAGCTGGTGACACTCCTGAATAACAATACATAAATGGGTTGTAATCTGAGATTTCTCTCATCCTGTTGTGCTTTAGATAATAAAGGCGCAGTGAAGCAGCAGTCAGTTTTACAAATACAAGCAGTGACCTGTTTCTTTTCATCACGCCATGTCATTCTCTGACAAATGAGAACAGGCATCATTTTATGGTATTAAGAAGATTAGTTAATCCCATCATGAAAACAAGTTCACCTGACTGCATTTGTCCAATTTGGAGCCAGTTGTTGATCTGATCAGTGTTTGTGCTGCTGCGCCACGCTGGCAGAGGAACAAAAATGAGAGAAACAAGCCATTGTGTCTGACTTACTGTGTCGCGTCAAACTTATCCCTGAGCTTGTAATACTTGCACAAACTCGTTAAAATGATAAGTACTGTAGGGGCACGTGAGGTCACCGCAAAGCCTCTTTCAGAGGGTAGAAACCTCTTACCTGATATTAAATTTGAAAAAAAGCAGCCCTGGGGTGGTGACGTCTCTTTTGGGCATGTTGAGATTAGCAGTGGAGTTTTTAGCTTCTTTCCTGACATCAACATGCATGTTATATGAGTCACAATGTCCGTCCTGGCATTAATGGAAGAGCAGATGGCAGCTCCAGTTTAAATTGTACTAGACTGCAGGACCGCTTGCTGTCTATAGTAATGACACGAGCTGCTATTGGCTGAGAGCTAACAGTGGTCAGTCCGGTCCAGCACCGTCCAGTAACCTGTGGTGCTGCGTAGGAGTAACAAGGGATGCTCTCATAGGTGTGAGGGGGATGTCCTGACTTCAGGGTATCCCTCAGATGGATGAAGGCCAACACACACGCTGAACATATGTTCAACAGTTTTTAGCCAACTGTAAGCGTGATGACCTTCTGGTTCAAAAATAGGCTTTGGATTACAAATCCCGTCATATTTTGGACCATTTTCTTTTTTCCATATATTCCTGAAAGACACTTTGCCAGTAATTTAGCACCATTGCATAAGACCAATACACAACGTCACTGTTAGTCCCTGAGCACACAGCACTCTTATTTTGAACCACATGTTAGCTTTATATGAACAAAATGTTGCTTCTACAAATAAATCTTCATTTGAGGAAATCAGTCACACCCTTGAGACTAACAATGAACAAATATCACAAGCGACACAGTTCTTTCATCCCAAAACACACAGGCCATAATGGTGTGTTAATGATGCAACTCATAATCGCTGGGACTCATAATGTTGCATCAATTTTTGCATTTCACTCCCAGCCAGTCCCCAGAGCAAACGTCACTATTGAGCATGATGTTGACTCCTAATATGGTGGCTTCTTATATAACTACCGGCAAAAAGCACAAGATGACAGACCCAAATAAAGACACAGCGCTACGAGGCAGCATGGATGTGTGTCCCAACAACACACTGGCATGACAGTCAAGACTGTTGAAGAACATCCATACAAACGAGCACCATGTAAAAGCAATGAAACCCCAGGAGCCCTGAAGAACAGAGAGGATGTTTGACCTTGCTTCTGGTGCAACTGGAGAAACCTGGAAAACTGGAGAAATAAGGAGAAACAAGCACAGAGAACATACAAAAGACCAGTTTTGCAGTTTATTGTGATAAACATGCTTTTATTTACTGCACCTCACAATAGGGACAAGTGCAAGAGACCACAACAAAGGGTTGCCAGGTTATGAAGAGCCCTCTGAGAGCCCTGAATACAACATACATTTCTCTGAGGAGTGTGACTGTAGAATGTAGTATGTTACTTCTAAATAGATTGATTACAAATGTTTCTAAATGCAGATGGAGTTTTGCAGAACACTCAGTAATGCATTCATAAGCTCTGAAATAAGAGGAAAAATTGTGAAAACAAACCACATTTATGTTGCACGGATCTCAAATAGCGAGAGTTTTAGAAACAAAGAGCTGTATGGTTACAAAGTACATTTGCTCAAGTACTGCAGTTTAAATATTTGAGGTGCTTGTACTTCACTTAAGTGTTTCCATTTTAGGTTGCTTCTCACTTTGTCTTAACTGTGCACTTCACTACATTTATTTGACAGCTATAGTTACTAATTATGGAACTTTGCACATTAAGATTTTATATACAAAATATATTGTCATCTTATACAATATGATGCATTGTTACAGATCAAACATCAACAATATTAAACTACTTTTTACGTGTTTATACATCATTCTAATAACATAATAACCTGTCACAGGAGCTATTCTACTGAATGAGGGACTTTAACATGTACTTTTACAGTGTTGCATGGCTACTTTATAGTATAGAATCTGAACACTTCTTCCATGTCTGGAAACAAGAATCAAATACACCTCGACATCTGCTGTATTTTGAATGGAACATGGAGGGTCTTAGATTTTAGCAATGGTGCCATCTACTGTCCCATCAGTGCAACATCTGACTGCTTCAAATTACAGACCTGACAGCATACCCAGAGTAACTGGTTGATGAGTGTATGTTGCTGCAGCAGAGTAACACTTCAGTCACATGTGTGCATGGACATTTTATAGCATCTCATAGGATTCAAATCAAAATTCTCCAAACCCTAAACAGTTTTCCCTCATTTATTAATTCTAAATATAGCCACATTCCTTTGTAAGGACAACATGTTGTTTCTCATGAGATCATAATAGAAAATAGTGTACAGATTTAAATAAATCATTAATTAAACTGCAGAAATATTAAATTTAGTTGCATTTAAGGACCTGTTTAAGAGTTTTTGCAGAATATTTCTATTTTTGGAGGTAAGGCCAACCTTTTGTTCATCACAGAGTGCACCTTCAATCAGCAGCTTTCTTTCAGTTTCTCAGATGGGTGCATTGTGGATTAAGGTTTGACAAGCTCAGTAATGTTGTGGGTTGCCAGATAGCAGCTATCATGTTTAAAGCATCCAAACAGGTTCAGTGACTAATGTAGATGGAAGAATGCCTTCCTATGAGCCAACGTTGCAGCCTGCCAGAAAGTTCTGTGGAATCTGGCCTCTCATGTCAGTGGAAACTTTTTAGCGAAAGGTCAGTGCTGTTGGTGATCTAAGGGAGCTGGTCACAGTGCAGCAGAAAGGGTCCCACAGCTCCCTGTAATCCCCCTGTAAAAACAAAACAAGCTCCAGAAGAATGAGGTCAAGCCCTGTTGATCATAGCAGAAAAGTACACAGTAACAGCAGCAGATCATTAAGTCGCCTCCATTTGTGTGAAATCAGCAAAGAATATGGATTTGTAATCATGTGTAAATCCTTTGTTGAGATACCACAATATTGTCTGAAACAGACTGTCAATCATTAAACAACGTCACCAGACTCAATAAAGTGCATAGTGAGCAAATTCTTAGGTCTGTACAGAGGTGGCAGCGACTTAATCTAAATAAAAGCCCAGTAGGAATGCAGGAATCCTTCCAGGACTTGAAGCAGACTAGAATATTTTAAAGGGGCGCTCCACCCATGCATTTTTAATATAAGAAATACACAAAACTCTCAATTTTAGAAGTACAGTATCTCAGATTTCATAATGTCTCTGTGTAGCTGTCTGTAACTCCTCTTCAAATCACCAAGACATCAGTTTTCATTCACTGACAACTAAATTCTAATGTTTCCCAAAACATACACTAATCCAATGATTGGGAAGTATTCAAGTCCCTTACTTAATTAATGACCACAATAATGCACAGTAATACTTTATTACAAGTAAAACCTGCATTCAAAAAGGAAAACATAAGTATATTTCCGGTTGTGCAGGTGTTCCAGCTCCCCCATGTGGACACTCATGTAAAATGCAGCATACTGTCCTCACACTCCCTCGGCACAGTCACCTTGTAGCTGTGGCATGAAAGTTTGTAATTGTGTCCATTGTTGTTGTCCCAGTAATTTGATCCTTTTACATGGTAGCAGATGGCAAATTCTAAAATGGCTCCTGGCTGCAAGATGAAGGGTGGGACAGGCAGACGAAATCTGAAGACATCTGTCTCTGGAGCTTCAGACTCGGCACGGCACCCACTTGATACCCAGGATGCTGTTGTTTGTGTGAGTGTTCTCCAGTTGGTGAAAGAGTAGCGAACTATGACCTCTTTCTCATAAGCTAAATTAAGTACTTGTATAGTGCCTGTTATCCCCTGCTCTGAACACAGGACCTGCTCCAAACACACACTCTGAGTGCAGAGACGCGTCAGGAAGTCTGGCTGAGCTCCCACATTCTCAGGGAAACAAGGTTTGAAGTAAGGCATGGACAGCTCCAATGACTTCCCAAATGCCAGTTCAGAGCTCATCAGTAGTCTGAATAGAACATGCTGTGGTATCAGGGGGTGCTCTTGAATCCTGAAGACTTTAACTTCCTCTAACTCGAGGCCCAATGAGTCCACGAAGCGTACCTGCAGGCTCCTCAATTCCTTCTTCCTCTCTGTTGACGGAAGAGACTGAGCTCGTCTCCTCATGATCGCCTTGGTTGGAGGATCACTTGGCAAGCTGTGCTTTAAATAAAGTTCCTTTACTGGGGGAGCTCTCGGACCTGGAGGGCGGATCCGAACTGGGGCTTTGGGGGGCTGAGGCTTGGGATCATAAATGTCCCGAAGGCGGATGGTGGTGTTTTTAGCGCTGGATGCATTACTGGAGCCACTGATGAACTGAGGCTGGGTCCCACTCCCCTCGACAGAACCTTTCTGCTGCCTTTTCTCACAAGCCCCAGCCATGTTCATCACATTAAACACACCTTGAGAAACAGACCAACCAATGCATAATCTAATCAAACTGTACATGCAAATATCCTCTCACTGATTTTCAAAGCAAAACTGCAGTCATTTGAAAACACCATCAGCCAAACACTTCAAATTGAAAACAATGCTATGTTGCTGCGTGCTAAACATATTGTAGGAGGTTCAAACCTTTTGTGTTCTGGCGTTGGGCTGGCCTCTTGCATTGATCTTGTTCGCTGTCTGTAAGTAAAGCTGCTAAAAACCCAACTGCCACCAGATGACAGACAAGAGCCTGCCTTTGCCAACAAATGTCAGGAACACCCCACAGGAAACCAAACACAACATGTTGAGCAAAAACTAATTACAAGCCACCATCAGCAGATGATCTAGAATGAAGACTTAATAAATAACACATGAATCCATCAGTGACTGCAACGAAAACCAGATCTGGAAAGTAAACTGTAATCTGTGACTCCCACTGTCTGAGCTCAGTCCTTGACATATAACATGAGACCGTCAGTGGGGATGGGAGGTGTAGAGTGAATATTTATAGCAGGTAGTGGTGGGCAGTGTCTGTTCTCTGAAGATTTCTTGCTGTTTCACAGTTAATGATATGAAATTGACATGCTGTCAGACCAACTATTTAAATGAACAGATTCCTGTAAATTGACTTTGACTGAGAGCTATATGTTGCAGGGAGGGGCTCATAGATTGATATGTACTGAGATACAAAAGACTAAAAACATTTTGACAATATCCCAGAAGTATCTCGTATTATATTATTGAATTAGTCAAAAATGTGGATTTAGTTTTTCATAATAATTTTGAATATGAAAGTGATGAATGAATATGACATTATACTTCTCATACCTTCTGTCTTCATTTGGAACATTTGGTTTTATTCATGTTTAAACATTAGCATATAATTTCCATTATAATAGCATTAGCTCAGAGCTAACTTTAGAGTAACGTTGTTTGTTACAGCAGAGAGGATGTCCTTCGCTGTCTGCCCCACTTGTATTGAGTAACTTCAGGTAATCACAAGAAGTAATATGAAACTGCCCATGGAGTTGAGTCTTGACGTGAATCATGGTTTGCTCACAACAATGTTCTAGGTTGCATTACTCTAAGATCAATCTCTGTCCACATCAGTAAGTTTTTATTCTTATTTCAACAGTAAATGAATATCTTATGAATACCTGCCTGTAAACTCTATTTGGTAATCTCAACACACATAGCTTTTGAGAGTCTGCATACAACACATGCTGCATCCTGCAGGGAAGGAATATTGTAACCATAGAAGTGGAATGGGGTATGTGTATGCCTGTTGTTCCCAATTCATGTGTTTGATTGGAGCTCATTAAGCATGTGTGTCCAACCATGATAAAAGTGGAGTTTAACCTACATGCTCATTTAAATCAGCCAGATTTAAGCCAGGCCTGCACGAGAAAGAGTAGATGGAGGTCTTTTTAAATCTATCTAAATGATTAAATAGGGTTTAGCTGCTGTTACAGGTCTTCTAACTTCCTGTTCATATCAGTGGAGTAGTATTTCTGTTTTTTGGGAAACTGAGGTGTACTTATGCCCTGTACTGGCTGACAAAGGGTCATTATTCATGTACCCACCGGAATATTTGAATTGATTATAAATTAATAACAGCAAATTTTTTCTTCATCTTATATTAATCAACACTGCAGTCACAGTGTTGCTACAGCTCTAAATGACTAAAGTGACCCTATTAAGTGCTGGAATAACCATTTATTTGGTCTTAATACTGATAAAATGTTGAATCAGTGGTGTAAAGTAGTTCATTCTGTTAAACATTAAAAAAAGAGAAATATTTAAATTAATTCAATGGAGTCGTGAACTGTCTAATCAAAATATATAAAACAGATAATAGCTTTTGTATGTGATGTTAAGTATGTGAGTGACCACGGAGGTAGATAGAACGGGGCAGGGCAGGCTGACATGCTGACAGGCTGAAAGACAAACAACAGTGGGCTCTTCTAGTTGGCAGCACTTTGCTTTGAATGAGCACAGAAAGTTGGCAGCTCTTCAGACCAGACATGAATCTCAGCAGCAGTAGTTGTGCTGACAGGATGGAGGAGAAGCTCCATACTTCCTCCTCCTCCAGAGAGTCATCCAGGGTGATCTGCCTCCAGGTGCTACCCTCATACCTGCTGGCTGGGCTGGGCATGGTGATTGCCGGCATGCTGCTGGACCAGGTGCAGGTCAGTGACAATTGAATAATACAGCTCAGTGTGTAGTCTACAGTACTACATTACTACAGTACGACATACAGTACTACATTACTACAGTACAACAGGTCCAAGGTTATCTGCATTAAATGTCTCATTCAGTGTCAAAAACATGGACATTTTTGATTTAGTTATTTCATTGCATTAATCTTAGTATATCTGATGCAGAGAGGAACTTCTGTTCAATTATTTCCTAAGAGTCTAACTAGGAAAGAGCTCATGATCACAGAAATATGATCAGATAATTATGCCACCTGCAAGTAAATCTGCTGACCTGGTATGTCTGTCCATCCATGTCTTCTCTGACTCATGATGTCTCTCCGCTCTGAGGTGAATGGACTGAGCTGTGAGCTGCTGTTGACAGTTAGGTCACAGTGACCTAATAGGGCTGTAAAGTGACTTTGACCCACGGGGAAAAAATGAACAGGTCTTGGCAATAAGGCACATTTACACATGAATTTACTGATCAATTTAGAAGAAGTATACGGATACACATAAACTGGCCAACAAGGCCACATATATATAGAAATAATGAGTTGTAACAGAAGTAACTGTGAATTTAGACACAGTGAATAGAAACAAGTAGTTAACTTGTTATGGCAACCTTTAATCTTTGTATCAGATTCTAGATTTCATATCAAACTCTGTCTGTTGAACCACTGTGGTCAATATTGAACAGAGCCTAAATAATCATATGAATAAACTGTGTAAAATGTAAGTGAAATGAGGAAATTGTTAAAACTCTACTCTCTAATATTATTTCTTCATTTGCATTTTCATAATAGAACATTTTATCTCTTGACTAATTTCGCTAGTCAGCTCCCAACTGTTGGCCTCATGCTGATGGGGGGAGCAACACTCACTTAAAAGTACCACCTGGTTGACATTACCTGCTGGACAAGCTAACATTTAGGTTCCATTAGCTCTATAAAGCCATATGAAACAGACTGTACATCCTGTAGAATAAACCTGAAAACATACACCTCTCTTGTGTTGTTAGTTTCAGGGTTTGGTTTTAGTGAATTATGTGCCTTTAAACCTATATTGCCTTCTTTCTTAACTTCCTCCTGCTCAGGACAAATGATGCAGTTACTGACAAACCCAAAATAACCTTACACAGCACGGTAATTTTTAACAGTGGTAGTTGGATACTGTCTATTGTTTCCACATATAAAGTTAGGGGACCCTAAAGGTCTGCAATTCACATATCTGGATCCTACTCCTCCCACTGGCTCTCAGACCTGGGTCCCCATACCTACCGCTTGAAACCCAGTCAAAGTTTAACTAACCAGCCAATATTAGCTACTGCTGTTAACACTGTCTCTAACTGGTTAGCCAGCTAGGTAGGTAGCATGTGCAGCCTTGTTTAGCTAAATGAATGAACAGAGATGTTTATGTCTGTGTATTGTGTTTACTTAACAGCAGCAGCTTGATGGTGCAGGCTTTCAGACAGCTAATATTGTTGTTGCTCCAGCTAACAGAAGCTCATTGGCTCATGTTAAATCTAATAGCAGTTGTTTAGCTTGATGGACTGACTCGCAGTTGGCATTTTTTCACCAAAAACATTTGTTTCCACTGAAGTGTTATTGTTGGTATGGTGTTAAATGTCCCATCAACAACTTGGGACATTAATGGACTGTAACTTTACACAGACCTGGAGAGTGGAATAAGGTCATAATGTATGGGCTATTTGCTAGCTAATACAACAAAATGTACAGTATGTATGCAATCTAGCTAACATTCTGACTGAATTTAGCATAACATTGTGACACAATATTCATTGGCTTTAACTACCACAATCGATAGTAATGTAGCCAACATACACTCACACAAGATCCACACAAAATAACATTTCCATTCTAGTTTTCTACTGTTTCATATTTTTTGAATATTTCCAGTTCAATGGCAGTTTGTTTAGTTTAATTGTGATGATAATTACATTTGCTAAAGTTTACTTCAGATGGCTGTGCATGGTTTCCCGTGTGGCATGGCATTATTGGGAGGGACAACTGGATCACATTTGAATATTGGAGGAGATGTCCCCCCCAGTGTATATTATGGCCATGAGTTCCATTATGTCTAATGAAAAGTGAGAAGGCAAGGAACTTGAATCAAAAGGCGATCGCACCTCCTTATGTGTTATGTCTTATTCACCGCTCACCACAGAGAGCTTCAGTGAATCATCACAAACACCGGGATGTGTTGACAGAAGCAGTTGCCACTACTCCCACATTTGGAAAGAGGCCTGTGTGTTACATGAAAAGTAATGACAGGCTCAGGAATTCCAAAAAGCTGTGAAGGTTGTCTCACTGTGGTGGCCTGAGTTCAGTTCTAGCTGCTGTTGTTTTTGTTACTTTACCTTTTGACAAAAGCTGATCTTCAAAAAGATGGAAGACAATTCTAATACTGAGTGACTTGACTCCTCATTATATATGCACAAACACCATAAACCTTCAGTAACCGATCTTTAGCAGCTGTTGCTTCACAATTCAAATTACATCCAGAAGTCAGAGGGGGGAGCTGCAGACACTACAGCACCCATTCCAAGCCATGTCTCAAGGACACTTTTCAGCTGAGTCACTGCCTTTGTGGGTGTGTGGGTGTGCGTGGGTGTTTATGTGTGTGTGAGGACATGTTCTTGCCACATATACTGTATAGGCATATATTCCTCCCATGTGTTACATTGTATAGTGTGAACAAAGGAGTGGGGGGAGGCCCAAAACTAAGTATTAGAATTTTGTTTTTTGTCTTTCTTTTACACCTAAATAGAAGTTTAAGTGTAGGATCGGAGATATGGCTTTTTTTCTGTGCCAGACCATGGCAATTATTTATGTAATATGGAATAGCAAATTACGTAACAAAGACAGAAAGACCAAAACAGACTTGAGTGACGTAAGGAAGTCTGAAAAAATCCAGGGGGATGACAGTTAGTGGAAGCCTGTGTGTTTTCTCCAATCAAAGAGGGTAAACTGTGTCCTTCCCAGGCAGCAGCAGCACCACGTGTTGGTGACAGGTACAGCACCTGCTGCTGCTCAGAGTGCGTCACCCACTTACAGTGAGGACATCGAAGAGCAGGGACAGGAGGAGCAGAGCACAACTGCAGCATCCTCTGGACTGGTCTAAAAGAAAGCAGGAGAAGAGGGAAACTGAAGAGAGAAGAGTCCTGATACAGTCGGGTCACCTTGTTTATACACAGACGTCTGCAGCATCATCCACCCTCACACACACACACACACACACACACACACACACACACACACACACACTGTCCTCCGTCTTGTCCCTCCCTCCACCACGGAGTGCTGTCACGACTCATCTATCTGTCTGGAAGCAGAGGGAAGCCCTGGCAGAGACGCAACGGTTTCCGTGCCTCTTCAGACAAACCTCCGACGTCACACTGTCCATCAGTGTCCCTTCACACCGATCGCAGCCTGGACGGACAACCCAGTGTTCCCCTGATCAACATGAGGAAGGGGCTCCAGAGTGGTCAAGTTCACACAGGGCATCAGCACAGCGGCGAGGAGAAAGAGAAGGAGGTGTGGAGGGAGAAGGAGGAAAAGGAGCGACAGCATAGGCGGGCTGAGAAGAAATTGTTGGCCTTCTGGATGTCCTTGTCCCACAGGACCTGGACCTTCTTCAGGCCCCGCGAGAGACCGGGATTCCAACGCTCTGCCTCGGCTGCCCGGCTGCTGAAGAGTGAGGCATGAGGAGAGGAAGAGTGTGTGTGTGGCTGTAGCGTCTGCATGTGTGTGTGGTTGTGTGTGCCTGTGTCTGTGTGTGGAAATCTGTCAGTAGCAGAGTGTCATAAGAGGCCTCACAGACCTGCAGTCAAGTGGACCCGTGCGTGTGTGTGTGTGCATGTGTGTGTGCTCCATTCAAGTGGATGAAAGCAGCTTCCTCTGTTGAGTCCACCATTTGCAAAAGTCCTTTGTGTTGCTGCCTCACCAGTGCTGGAGTGACAGGTGAAGGGCAAATAAGCTTGTCGAATCCCTCTTTGTTGTTGTTTTTTTTTGCAAAGCTACTTCAAGAAACACAGTTTTCAGGAAAAAAAAGAAGAAAGCATTTCCTGTGACTTTTGAACGAGTCTGGGGTGAGGTGAAGACGGCAGATCTCCTTTTCTGCCTGGTTATTGTTCCCTCAGTTGAAAATGGATCACTGCGTCCTTCTCAAATCAGCCTGACTGATTGAACAAGACGTGTGGAAGCTGTTTTTTGTGGTGCAGAAGAGCTACCCCTCCTTACCAACGTTTTCCAGGCAGGGATGGGTTAACAGCGATCGACCATGGTGGTGACCCATCTGGCTCTGGAGCTGCGTTTCCAGGGGAAGAAGCTGAGGGGCTTCTCATGCAAACTGACCCGCTCTGCCTGCGGTGTCCTGCCAGAGAGCTCATGGATCATTGCATCCCAGGTCCTGCTACCGTACCTGTTGTCCGGCCTGGGCATGGTGGCAGCTGGGATTGTCATGGATATAGTGCAAGTATGGAAAAAAAAGTGCTCCAAAGTGTGTCTGTGCATGCGAGATTACATGATTCACCTGATAACAGTTTGTTAGGACACTAATTTCTAAACAGTATATTTGATTCTAAACACCTAGCATAGCTAATATGATGAAGCTTTCATGAGCACCACACATGTTCATAAATTTTACATTTTTTTAGATGTCCAGAAGACATGACTGATGCTGCACCTGTACAATTATACAAACAAACAGCAGAACATACAGGACACGGTGAGGCAGACAGCAGCATGAGAAACCCAGTCAGATAGAAGCGAGCCACCTAAGAGCTCTCTCCCTGTTTAACCTCTTGTAAATACCTCACCAGCAACAATGAAATGACTGACACCCTGAATTATGCAGCAGGCTAGCCAGCTGCTAGCTGAAGCATAAAGAGCTGATGGATTACATGGAAATACAGGCATTTATCAGTCATTGAACACTCACTGGTCAAACAGTTGAGTTTGTCTAAATTAACTGCTGCACGTGAGAGGTGGTAAGAAACATGATTAATCATTTGGAGCATGTTAAATTCATATAGCACCTACGTATGCATAATAGCATGATAGCAAATAAGTCTTAAAGGCCCTGTTTCTCTCAAACATTCATGACTAAAGCAACAAAGTTTTGAAAAAAATCTAGTCTGGTTCATCAGGACTGTGTAGGTGTGGTTTGATCAAATAAGATTGACAGATATGACTGAGTGCTTTGAACTCAGGCAAACAACACCTGTCATTACATATTGATTTAAATGTAGCTAAATTTGTACTGATGGAGGATAGTACCTGACATTACTTTTTTTACAGAGGGGTCTCGCCCACTTCAAAAAGAAATGCCTCATGTGAAATAATGTATGACCACATCACTCAAGAGTGCGATGTTAAGTGAGAAAATAGGTTATCAAGGCCTTGAAAGTGGAAACATGGTGTGTTTTGACAGAATAATTGACATTGGTGGTGCACTGAACATAAGAAACATTGACCTCCATTTTCAGGTTCTTTAGATTTCTTTAAAGGGGATAAGATTTCAATTTTTATAACAACAATATATGAAATGGCAGTGTGAAACAATTTGAAAAGGTTTGCTTAAAGTGATGAACCTACAGAGAAACACTGCCTGAATCTTCAGCTCCCGTGCACTTTACAGGGCTTTAACATTTCAGCAAACATTTCAACGCTAAAAAAAGTTCAAGTGATATCTTAAACCATGACGTTGTCACATGTTTGAAATATTTTGGCAAAATGAAAGTTGAAGTGCAGTCTTCAACTTTTAAAAGTTAGTCAGTTTCTATATCCTGACATGTTTTGTGAATAACTGTTGCGCAAGAATTGCACCAATATTTATGCTGACGTCAAAGCGAAGCACACAATATTCAAGAATTCCTGCGCACCTCTGTTCACATTAACTTTTTCATGTAAAATAAGTAATTACAACATCCTAGGCCTTTTACATGTTAATATACTGTCTATTAATTATAGTACATATTCATGAATGAATTAACAATACAATTTCAAGTCCAACAGTCATAAAACAGGGCCTGAAAGCGGCATACGTCACTTCCCAAAAGCAAAAGCAAAAGCTGTTATCTAAAAAACAAACTTGACAGGAGAATGTGTGCACGCATGTAAATGTAAATTTTGAATTCATATTCATGAACATTTCAGTTCAGTTCAGTTGAACTTACATTCAACAGGTGCCCAGAAACATGATTCAACTGTTTGCTAACAAGCTTGATGTGTCAAAGCTATGTAGAATTTCTGCTACCTCCAAAATTGTTTCTGGCACGTGCAAAGTTTCACTGCAATGTATTTGATGAGCTTGTTGGCAGCAGAAGGTGCATTCAAAGACCACTGTGGTGTGTTTCAGCACTGGGAGGTGTTTAAGGAGATCTCAGAGGTGTTTATCTTGGTGCCAGCCCTAGTGGGGCTGAAGGGGAATCTGGAGATGACATTGGCATCCAGACTGTCAACAGCAGTGAGTGAAAACACACTCACACACAAACAGAACACACACACAGACAATGGAACTCTTGAGGTAGGACGTGTGGTACTGCCCACACAATCGGCACCAACTTCCAACACAAGCTGACTAATTGTGTAGGTAACACTTCCTCTGTACTCTTACTCTCCTAACATCAGCAAATTTCAGCCAGTTCCACACAAACCACAGAGAACTGTATGCGTTGGCAGCAGGAGCCATAACTTCAGCATCCATAGATAATAACTGATTATCAAAGCATGTGACTGTCACACAGCAAGCAGCCTGACTACAGAGTGATAATCATTAGCTATGCACACTGTGGAGAAATCAGAACATTTATCAGGGTAATTGCAAGATGATGTTGACAATTAGTGGCCATTAAATTTCCAAACACCATGTGACTGAGAATTGTGATGACATGAACCCATTTCTATCCGCAGGCCAACACAGGGCAGATGGATGAGGCGCATCAGCAGTGGAGGATGGTACTCTGTAATCTGGCCCTCATTCAGGTGACACACTGCTCCAACGCACACTCACCGTTCTATTAATAAGACACTCCATCACTTTGGTCCATCTGTGCTGGCTTCAAGACAATTCCCATTTAACTCAAGAAGCTTTGCTGGCATGATAAGTTCATCCTCCCATTCACAACACTTCACTAATGCATCACAGCCAATTACACACACAAGACAAGAGTTGAAGATGCTTTCCAAGAGGTAGTTTTGATAAGATATTGGAGCATAAATCAAAAATTGCTCTGATTCTTCCATTGCCTGCTATGGCATCCTTTGTATTAGGTTGTACTCACAGCAGGCTACATACAGTATATTCAGTGTTTACCTTTAAGATTTTGAGAGTTCATCCTGTGAGTGTTTGTGGTTTTCAAAGTTTGATACACAAAATATTATGAGCCAGAGCTAAATTTAAAGGTGCAGAAGAAAAGAAATTGCATGATAGCTATAACTAATGCTAAGCTATTACCATTCCTAATGTATTAGTTTTATTTCCCTGTGTAATTTATTGACTGGCCTTGCAGCTTAGTTGTGAAGTGGGCAAAAGAATATGATTAATATGTGCATGCACATACCCATGAACAGGCAAAGTGCTAAAACCGAAACAAATAACGTTCAGAGAAAAAAAATCGTTTTCAGATAAAGAGCTTAATAGGTCAGCTCAGTCTTATCTACTTCCAAAACCACAGCAATGGTGAGTAAGAAAGGCACAGAGACACAGTCTTGTGAATAGTTTTCATTTTGAAATGGAAAGTGAAACATTATCAAGGAGTGGAAGTAAAATTAAGATTAGATTAGGTCAGACACAGTATGTCACTGCTCTCCAGTTGAGATTCTCTATGATAAGATGTATTTTTCATTCATATCACTTTGGCAGAACTGAAATTAGGAGAAAGGATTGTCTTGCTTTATCTAGTAGATTATACAGTGTATCAGTGTGTAGGTATAATGCTGCCCTTGCTGCATAATGACCTTTGGGACCTCCATGTTGGATCCTGCCGACCTGCCTCTTAAGACAGCAGCTTCAGCAACTGGTACCAAAATTTGGCCAGTTAGCTACTGTTAGCTTATGCAGTAACAATGTTAAAGCAATTCTGAATCAACCAACTAGCTGCTGCTGTAAATAAACTCAGTCAGAAACTAACTTCTTTTATTTGGTCAGCTTAACAAGGCTGAAGGCTCAGTCCTATTATTTAAATTGTAATTATGTGTTTATGTTTATGAAAATTGTGTCATTATAAAAATGAATGATGAATAAACTTTTCATAACATTCATGAGTTTATTATAATTTCTTCAATTATTTAACAAAATGTTGATTCATTTATATATTCCACACAGTTTATTCACATGATTGTTTATTTGGTGGTGCTTTTTTTTTTTTTTTTCTGAGACAGGAAACTTATGAGTGGATAGACAAATAATTAAATATATGCTATAGATAATACATAAGCCTCATGTCTCTTTTCCCCGTCCTTCGTCCCCAGGTCCAGGCCACAGTTGTGGGCTTCCTGGCAGCGGTTGCTGCAGTGGGTCTCGGCGATCTGACGAGGGGGAGAGTGGATGTTACCCAGGCTGCTGTCCTTTGTGCCAGCAGTGTCACCACTGCTTTCATTGCTGCACTGTCTCTAGGTCAGACAAAGGCACAAACTGCTGCAGAGCAATGAATGGTTGAGAATGCAGTAGATACACAGAATAGGGTGAAGAGCACAGTGGAGTTTATGAGCTCACTGTGTTTCACTTCCATGTCGCCATCTTGTGCTCTGTCAGGTCTGGTGATGGTGGCAGTGATTATTGGATCCAGGAAAGTGGGCATCAACCCAGATAATGTAGCCACGCCCATCGCCGCCAGCCTCGGAGACCTCATCACTCTCTCTCTGCTTGCTGGGGTCAGCAGCCTGTTTTTCTGTTACAGAGGTCAGAGGTCACACATTACATCAAGAAAGCTCCATGAGTCACTTTCAGCACACTGTTTGTCCGCACCTGTGACATGTATGGACACTAGTCCCATCTCAGCCAGAAGAGGGCAGCATAGTCCACCTTTGATGCCAGACAGCAGCACTGAACCTCCTGCTCTATATGAAAAGAGAAGCACTACATAATTTCCTGTTGCCTATATTCATTTCTGCCATGGTCAGAATCTGATATCTCAGTCATTGTTTCTCCCTTTCTCAAACACAAAACAAAACAAAACAAATTAAATCAATCCATACACCAATGTCCGTATCATGTGAAGAGAGTAATCAAAGGTTTTGACAGATGTTTCCTGTGCTATGTTGCTCTCCAGACATGTGGTACCTGCCCCCTGTGGTGTGTGGCTTCTTCCTGCTCCTTATCCCAGTGTGGGTTATCGTTGCCAGGCGCTCTCCACCAATCAGAGAGGTCCTTAAGTCAGGCTGGCAACCTGTCATTTTGGCCATGTCCATCAGCAGGTGAGCCGAGCTTCTCTGATCACTACTGTTTTGAAATATTCAGATAAATGTTTATGTCATTTAAATAAATCAATAAAGTTAGGAGAGTAATAGAATTTCACACAGGCCTCCCACTCAAACTTATATTTATGTTGTCCTCTTCCCAGTATTGGTGGTCTGATTCTGGATAAGACAGTGAGCAATCCAAACTATGAAGGTATGGCAGTTTTCACACCAGTCATCAATGGTGAGTGGATGAAGATGAACTCCATGCAAAAATAATCTCATCCATCAGACTTAATGGTAAAACTTTAAGTCTAACTTTAACCCCTATTTAACATTCACAAGCAATGCATAAAAAACAGTACATAAACAGTAAATGAATGCTGTTTATAATCATGTACAAATCATTCACTGGGACTTTAAAAATGTTTAAAACCATGAAGATTCTAAGCTTCAAAGTTTATTCTTCATATTGTTAATAGTAGTTTGTAGTTTTCTACCAGTTTTTATTTGAGCACAATTTTCTATCTGAATTTGTCAGCCCCCCCAAAAAAAGGTTTTGAAATTGCACAACTTGACATTGACCACTGGAAATTTTAGTGAACATTTCAGTGTTAGAAATTCAATGGTTCAACATTAAGTGTGTTATGTAGCACGTAGGAATTAGACTCAATAGCAGACACGCAGACAGGGAGTAAGGGAAGAATAGGAATTTATTAAATGTGCAATGAGGAAGCTCATAGCTGAGAAGTCCAGGGAACAGCAGGTGAAGCACGATGTTCAGAGGTGGAGAGCAGCTCATAGACATGCTGGAGTGCACAGTGCTCAGGTGGTCAGAGTACTTGTGTGGCGGGCACGCGGTGATGGAGGCACAGGTGGAGCAAGGTGGTGGTGGAGGTTGAGGGCTGGAGGCTTGAGGCAGGTGGAAGTACTAGGAATATACACTGGAGAACAAACACGATGATAACTAACACTCATAACACTGGAAACTGGCCAACAATACCACAGAGTTGTGGAAACAATTTGGTGCCAAGACTATTCCACAGTCTTTATACTGTGCTGATTGTGATGAGTCCCAGCTGAGTAGGAACCAGCTCGCAACCCCCTGGAGAACCACACCCAGCCTCTGCCAAAAAAGGAAGCACAGGAAACAAAGCCCCACACCTCTCCACAGCACACAATGAAGCCCAAGTTTTCCAAACCATCGCAGTGCTGACTAAATCTATTGAATTGCTTATAAAATTAAAATCTTTTTCAGTCATTTTCCTTCAATGCCATTTGTCATGAGAGTGAAATGGAAGCATTTATGAATAAATACATGCAGACAAGCAATGGATTACTATAACTGATATACTGTAAATGATAAATACATTCTTCATATTCAAATACAAATACAACCCAGATTCCAAAAAGGTTGGGACACTGTAAAACATATAAAACAGAATCTCATACCTTATTAATCATTTTCAACATAATCTTGATTGAAAACAGCACAAAGACAAAACATTCAATGTTTGACCTCATCAGCTTCATTGATTTTTGTAAATATTTGCTTATTCTGAAGTTGATGCAGCAACACGTTTCAAACAAGTTGGGACAGGATCAACTAAAGACTGGGAAAGTTGTGGAATGCTCCAAAAACACCTGTTTGGAACATTCCACAGGTGAACAGGCTCAATGGTGACAGATGATAGAATCATGGCAGGGTACTTTTTCAACACATGACTGTAGAAAGGATATTAGGCGATCAGGAAGACTTTGTAAAACTGTTTTTTGGAACTTGTTTTGTAAAATATTAATCTAATCTTATGATCACTGTGCTATACGACACTGTTTAGTATTCCTTCACTGTTTATGCATTATAAGTCATACAGTACTGTTGACAATGCATGACTGACAAATATCATTACAACTACAAAACAGAGTGTTATCGTGTGGTAGGTATTTACTGCTTATAAATTGAAGGTTCAAATAATGTGAGTGACTTAGCTTTCTTCTCCATCTTGGCAGTCTTTTTGCAAGCAAGTCTGTGATGGTGTACTTAGCATAGTGTTGCCATCTTAGTTTAGCATAAACCAAAGCACTGGAAAAATTGACATTTCGACCTGATGATGAAAAATGAAATTCCTCAAATGGCCACTTGAGGCTAGCTCCAACAGCAAGCCATAGACCTCCATATTACAATGCCCAATTTTACAGCAGAAATAAACATTTCCAGCCTGGTGCAAAAAACAGTTCTGGTCTTTATAGCGAATTTTCCCCTTTCATGTACGGAGGATGAATTTTAATATAATTCACTCTTTTAAATTATATTAAGGGTTAAAGTTATGCATAATTGTGGGCATGGCTGCTTTGAGTGACAGCTAACCACTAGATTTCAGCAACCAAGCTTCACTGGGCCCACCTCAGCTCCACCTCTTTGCCCTTTTTTGCATTAGTCAGGAGCTGGAGCAACAGTCACTGAGCTCGCAATGGCTCTTTAGAAACCTAAGAGTGACATCTATTCAGGGATTTTTGTGATTTCACCAAACTCTATCCACTAATAAGAATGATAACAGGTTAAGTTGCCACATAAAACCAACAACAAAGGGGTGAGGGAGATGAAGGGTCAATCAAGCACAGCACTAATTAGACAGAATAATTGAAGATACCTGTGTGGTTGAACTATGGGTGTGCACAGCAGCCTTTTCCATTCAAATTACAAGATGCATGTATAATAAGAAGTTAGCATTAGCTTCATCTTGACTAGCTTCAACATTAAAAAGCTGTATATGCATCATTGTATGCATCAGTAGTAACAGTAATGTTTATTTATATAACACTGACCAGGTCCACTCTTTATGTCTTGATTTCCACTTTTTATGATAATACTTACACAGTGTTACTTTAATAATATCTTGAAAGTAGAACTTCTACGACTAACAAAGTAGTTTTGCTGTGATATTACTACTTTTGTATAAGTCATACATCTAAATACTTCCCCTGCCACTGATTTTTAGCAGCACTGAATGTGCTTGAGCACTCAGTTGGCTGTTTCTCAGAGAGGATCCTCATTTTAAAGGCCTCGTGTGGTGAAACTCGGATGATAACTTTGATTAGTTTTGTCTAAAAAAAATATTATTGTGGATCTAATCCCCCTCATTGAAGCTGAAACAATTTCTGACAGTTCCTCCACATGCTTTAAGCAAAGAAATTAACACTGACATATTTTCCCGAGGGAGTAAGCAGAGCTGAGATTTGGGGTCATGGTGTTTCAACAGTTATAATCTCTGAAGAATGGCATCTAAGCTTCATTATTAGCTTCATTATTATCAATAAAAAAAAGCCTCATTCCAACTGACGTCATGTGGAAAATGTTGGAGCATGCAGACGCCCAGCAGCTAATCCCATTATTATTTAAAAGGGCCTCAAATTTGAGCTATTAATCAATCATGAAGTATTTAAAGTGCTGTAGTTTACTAGTCTCCTCCCTGTCAAAGGAACCTCAGAGAGGCATATAGGGCCAGATCTTCACTAACTGAAGTTTGTTGCCCACAAAGCAGCATACTAAGCAGAGAGGGATAACAATGGTCTTTACATAAACCACAAGCCTGATCAGAATGCCAACTATGCATTCACTGGCTCCCGTTTGTGCAGCATCTCTGCCAGCTTCAGTGCTAGCAAAAGACTCTGACATGTATTGCAATCCAAGTACAGGAAATGCATTTGCATTCCAATTCAGTGCTTTTCCTAAACCAGTGGCGGAGGAAGTTTTCACATCTTTTACTGAATTAAAAGTAGAAATACTATAGTCTAACAAGGAACTGAATATCCTGAATTCAAAATGTGACTTAAAACTACATAAGTAATGTCAGTAAAATGTACTGTAAGGTGTAATGTAAGGTGTCAAAAGTAAAAATACTCATGAGGTAGAAGCCCTCCTCAAGCATAATGTGTTACATTATTATAGTATATTCTATTCTGCAGTTTTTATCACTAAATAGACGAAGCTGTGCAGTCTCGTTACTGCAGCAACAACCTTCCCTGATCCACGTGTTGGACATTTTTTAGTTTTATTTATTCGTCTGAACACAAAGCATCCATAATAACTTACAGAAACTATGGAAAATAAAATGAAAATTGTCCTACTTTATAAGGCAAAACTTAAAGGGAGGGAAGTAAACGTCAGTGCAATTGTGACAATTACTTCCTAGACTGCGCACAAACACATGCACGGAAATGACAGCTAATCTTTAACTCAGTACAGTTAGTTACATTCCACCACTGCCAGAAACACTCCTGTTTTGTCTAAGTGATCCATGTGCTCCAAAACTCTGCAAGCCAGGAGGTTTTGTTTCACTCCAAAGGAAATCAGCCAGCAGTGTTACAATGTGTATGGCACAACATCCAGATTGCCTTTTCCAAGCCCTCAGAAAAAGGTCCTGTGGGATCCTGTGAGTTAGGAATAACTGCTGATTAGATTTAAAGCATAATTACTCTCTGGATGGTCAATCGTTTTTCCAAGAGTGTTTACTCTCATATTCTATAGTAGCTGCTCAGCCTCTCGTATGGCTGACTTACTGTAAAAGAAAAAAAAACATGATTTTATTTGAGTATGAAGTTCTGGAACTCATTTTGTTTTGTTGTCTCAGAGAACAAACACAGCTCCACCGTCACACTGCCACATTCAGTCCAATCTTGAAATCCAGTTGTAATTATCATTGTCTTATTCCTAGTTTTATTAAATGTTTGTCATGGAATTGACATGCACTGTACTCTTCCACACCCATGCAGGTGTAGGGGGAAATCTGGTGGCCATCCAAGCCAGCAGGATGTCCACCTACCTCCACTACTGGAGTGTTCCTGGAGCACTTCCATTTAAAATGAATGGGAACTGTCCTGGACCCTGTGCTACCTTCTGCTCCTCAGGTGAGATTAGAAAAAAAAATATGATTTAAAGCCCTCGATCTAGAAATAATTACCAAATCAAACATGTGACAGTATCATTAATGAATATTTATTCATTGATGAATCAGATAAATGCAAGTGAGGTGCAGCGACATCTCAATAAAGCTTTAACTTGTTGGCAACACTGCGTGTAGACCTACTGAGCTTTTAAGTCTGTTTAAGGTAATCAGTTTGGTTTTATGATATATTTACTGTTTAGTCATATTTCCAGGAGCAAACTTCAGCAAACTAGCTTGATCAAACCAACTGTACACTGCCTGCTCAGCACTAACTGACAGATAGAAGAAGCTAGCTGGTGAATAATACAATGAAGAAATACAGCTGATGCAGCATCGCACCTAAGCAGCCACTGGATACAAAACCAGAAGCAAACAGAGTGAATCAGAAACTTATTTACCAAGGGTCCAGAAACACAACTCCATATGAATGCTGATCTGTGTTTGTAAGATGTGTATATCAGCATTTGTTTGCTCACTTAAACCACAACAACTTGAAAGGCCAGTAATAGCCATGCCAGCGCCTTTCAGATTTCTTCTGGTCCCAAGGTGTCAAAAAATGATCAATATTACTTTCATGTAAAATAGAGACAATTGTCAAGAAAACTGTTCAGTTCAATTCAGTTTTATTTTTGTAGTGCCAAATCACAACAAAAGTTACGCCATGACACTTTCTGTATAGAGCAGGTCTAGACCATACTCGTTAATTTACCAAGACCAAAAAATCCCCGATGGACAAGCAGTTGGTGATGGCAGCCAGGAAAAACTTCCCTCTAACGGGCAGAAACTCGAACAGAACCAGGTTCTGGGTGGGCGGTCATCTGCCTCAATCAGTTGGGTTTAGAGAGAGACAGACAGAGAGAGAAAGAGAGAGTGAGAGATGCACAGCAATGACAATAATAACAACAATAATAGCTATAATAATAATAATAGAAACATATGTATAATGACTATTTTAATATATGATAGTTTATATGTGTATAATGACCCTAATATATCTATAATAATAATAGAAATCATTAACTGTAATAACAGTAGCAGTGGCCGCCAAACAGGGCTACGGCAGTAGATGCAAGCATGATACACAATCCAAGCGCAGCCACCAGCCAGCTCCATGGGAGCCTTTGAGACAAGAAAGCACAAAGACTCTGGGGAAGAAGCCAAATTGGTAACGTTTTAATGGGACATGAATGTGTATAGATGGAGAGCAAGAGCGGGGAGCTCAGCCTAACATGGGAAGCTCCCCGGCAGTCTAAGCCTACAGCAGCATAATTAGGGGATGGTCCAAAGCAAGCCTGAGCCGGCCCCAACTATAAGCATTATCACAAAGGGAAGTTTTAAGCCTACTCTTAAACATAGAGAGGGTGTCTGCAACCCAGACCAAGGCTGGAAGATGGTTCCACAGGAGAGAAAAGTAGCACCTATCTTTGACCTCTACAGAGTTGGACATCATGTACCTTCAGGTTTGAGTTGTAGAGAATCTCCTGTATTGCTAATTGCATAAAATAAGAAGATGTGGTTCATCTGAATTAAATGGAGATTAATCTGTCAAAGCCTCTAGCAGGAGGAAAGCAGTAAAGAAAGAAGTAAAAATGAGTAGCATTTATCTTCTTTAGTAAATAATGGGAGAAAAGACTGGAAGAAAAGAAGTTTTAGTTTGACATTTTGGGAAACGCGCTCACTTTCTTGCTGAGAGTTTGGTGACAGTAACTGTCTGGAAAATATGAGGCTGCAGCCAGCACTAGCTCATCTTATCATTAATATTGGAAACCAAAGGAAACAGCCCATGCAGCCCATGGCTCTGTCCAAAGGTAACAGTTTGTTAGTTTGTTTAATCTGTACAAAAACCCAAGTGTAAAAATGCCACTTTGAAAAGGAGATATAACATGTTAATTACTGAGCTTTTTGCTGGTAGGCAGATTTTGTTAGCATGGGAGAGAGACAGGCTACGTGTTTCTCAGTTTTCCAGTCTTTATGCTAAGCTTACAGTTGCTTGTTAGATCTTACAGACCTTACAGACTTTGTAAGAAGCAGATGAGTTTATTTCCAAACTGTCGAACTATTCTAGCTTGTAGAGTTTCCAAGAAACACAAGAACAAATCTTTGGAAGTTAACTGAAAGTGGACATACTAGCTTGATACTGCTCATTCATGTTTCTCCAGATGTGAACTCCAAATCAGCCAGAGTCCTGGTAATCCTTGTAGTTCCAGGTCACCTCCTCTTCTTGTACACCATCCACCTCTTGCAGGGAGGCCATACTGCCATGACACCCACCTTCATCATCTGCTACCTGTCTGCAGCTCTGCTTCAGGTCAGATAAACTGATAACAGCTTTGTGTACTCTTACAAGACTTACTTTGTGTTTTGCAAGTCTGATTTACACCAACCTGAGATATTGTCTTTTGAAACGTGTCCAACTAATGTCATTATCCAGGTGGTGATTTTGCTCTATGTGGCCAGCCTGATGGTGCAATGGCTGTGGCGAAGGGGCCTGGATCCAGACAACTTCTCCATCCCCTACCTCACAGCTCTAGGTGACCTGTTGGGGACTGGTTTCTTGGCTCTGAGCTTCAGACTGATTCTGATGTTCACTTCTACTGGGACTGACGTTTGACACAGACATGCAGTCCTGTACACATTGAATGTACTGTTCTCTATTATGCAAGTGGCTGAAACACACTGCAAAGTGCATCGAATTTAAGAAGGAAAGTGAGGATGAAAGAACACAGGAGCCAAGTATGATGTCATATTTGCACCTCAATACTACGCTTGCAATGGCACACAAAACATTTTTTTTTTTGGAAGCATGCCAGTTTTATTTTGTAGAGAAATTATTATCCAGTGGATGCTTTGAGAAAATGTATTGTGTGCTCAATAAATGCATCTGATTTTTGTTTACTATTATCAAAATGTTAGTCTCTATCTAGCTATCTTTGCAGGTACAGGTACAATGTAGTTAGTTGATGGATTGTCACCAAATAAGCAGTAGCTTCCAAAGCTAGTGGACTAATTTGATAATCAGTAGTTTCTGACTTATTGATGAATATTAACCACCTCATAGGATACTTTTAAATGCCTTGCCCACTAGCTTACTTGTTTATCTAACAGAGCAGAGAATTATCAAGGAAATAAGTAAAACTGAGGAACAGATGTTATTATTGTGTGCTTACGTAGATACTTGAATAGCAAACACACAGTTATTGAGCACAGAATAGATTTTGGTTTGCACAAATTAAATTACTGATAATGTGATAATAATTTTTCCACAACATAACAGCTTATGTGCTTTAAAATATGGTTTTGTTTTCAAGATTGAGGCACAACTATACCACCATAGATAAGGGACTGAAAAACATAAGCAACCTGAAACAACCTGGCTCAAAATAGAAAGGATAAGATGAGGATGTGGACACACTTGCACTTTGGTCTCCATATTTGCCAACTCACTGTGGTCAGTAGTTGCACACTGTTCCCTGGAGCTACACTTATCTCAATACCAACACCACCCAGCTTGGCTCTGTAGAAACAACATTCATCTAAAATGGATGCAAGTGGGAATACTGTAGAACCACTGTATTGTTAACTGATGACACATCTGTATACCTATTGTCAGCTCTTAAATGTTAGATGGCAAATGACTGTATTAAGGCAATAATAATATAGAATTGAGTGTAAATGTATATTACCATAAATCAGATGCTGCACTGTCTGGATGAATGTAGATTTTATTGTGTTTATTTTATGTAGATTTGTGCCTTTAAACCGTGATAAGCCTTCAGTTCTCTGATGTGTTCTTATGTATGACCTCTGAGTTCGTTGTTGCCAAATTTCTACTGGACATTTTCTTTTTTTGTGTAGCACAGTGCCACTGAATATATCCTGATGTACTTAACTGTCTCTATGTTGTTATGTGTTCCAGGTATTGACAAGATCCAGATATTTCTTTCTGCTATTTTTGTGAACAACTTATTGAGTATGGATCTCTCTGTCTGGGGCCTTTTCAATTGTTCGATATGCACAGTCTTTACTGATCTTAAAAAAAGCATCCAAAGATGGTCATAATCCTATTTTCATAGTGACATCAAGCTTGACTGGACTTTGTAGATGACATCTTTGCAAACCATGATTTGCCATTGAAATAAAACACTGACATGTAAGTCACCATTGCTGTCTTCTGAAGGAAACTGAATAGCAGTGTGTCAAGTATCAGGATTGCTGCCTTCAACACTTCTACAAATTAATAACTCCAGTATTCAAATCAGTAAACAAATTCTTGTTGAAATGCATTTATTTGAAAATTGTGAGAGAAACTATTTCTATTTTGGTTTGTCTGACTTTGTAGAGTCCAAAATAACAATAAATTAAGACAATATCATAGTTACACAAAAATGTCTTCCTACAGCACAAAATAAACAGTCACAGTTACAAAAGTTGTCATTGTCTGCAGGGGTAAAAAAAAAAAAAAGAAAAAAAAAGGCCCATGTTCAAAGGCACATACGTTTGGAGACATTCACTGTCTAAATAAGATTTTAATACTTTAATTGTTCTTCTGCACCTTGAAGAGATTACATTTGTTGTGCAGCAGACAACAACCAAAAATAACCCAAAGGTTGAATGGCATTTCACACATTCAAAGGCAGTGTTGACATCCACTTATCACTGTTTACAGCAAAATATCAGTTACCTTCTTTATGCAAAAACTTTGTGATGAAATGTCCTCTCCTACTTTTTCCTCTATTCTTTGTGTGCACAACTTCTTCAGCCTGATGTTCTGTTTGCAAAAATAATTCATTTAACGTGGAGCTCTAATCAGGAAACACATTCAAAAGGATTTGCAGTGCCTGGAAGGCCTACAGCGAGAGAAACATCCCAAAAAAAACAAAAAAAAACTGTACGTTTACAAGAGTCCAGGCTCCACAAGTTCAAGTTGAGTCCATGGATGAGTGACGTCCCAGCCTCATCTAAACTTGAGGTAGGCTGGTATAGAGTAGTTGAAGAGCAAGAAGTCCATTCGATAGAGGTTGTACAGCTTCTTCTGGTAGAAGGGGCTGATGTTGTGGAAGAACTGGGCTGCCATGTCTCCTGTAGTCCTGGTGCTCTTGGATGAGGACGGGAAGCTGACCTGGTCCTCCACCCCTGCCAGCTGTAGCACGTAGCGGGAGTCCTGCTCCAGCGTCTCGTATTTACCCACCACATCGTAGTGGATGAGGCAGGGGTGGCACAGCGAGTGCACCCGCTCCCAGTGCTCGTTGAAGGGCTCTTCTCGCTGGGTGGCTGGGTCCACGAGGTAATACACAAACTCCTCAAAGGAGACATCGTTTCCTCTCTCCAGAGCTTCCGGCTGTGGGTCCATTCTGTGCCGCCGCACTATCTTTGTGCCATATCGTTTATGAAAAGCTGTGTTGTAGCTCCGTGTAAATTTATTGCGGTATGCAGAAACCAGCCGCTCGAAGGGCTCACGTACAAAGACGAACTTCAGGTAGGAGCGCAAGCGCTGGTTAATTTGGGAGGTGGAGTATTCTGACAGAGTGCGGAGGTTTCCTGGGACATGGGCCTCATTAGCGGGGATTGCCAGTGGGTCTCGGAGGGACCCGGCGACCCCTGTGAGAACCATGAGCACCCTCTTCCAGTTGGTGCAGGCCACTTTGGGCACGTAACAGTACAGCAAGCTGTGCTGGTCATCCACGATGACATGCTTCAGGTCCTCAGGGATGAGGACTCTGCGTTTGCGGGTGTAGGAGCGGCAGGCTTCTTCTAACACCTCCCGTCGGCCCTGATGGATTGCCTGTACTGGTGACTCAACCTGCACGAAAAAGGAAAGTAGGAATTAACAAGAGGAACTAATGATCAGAAATAAAACCTAAAGCTTTCACTAGTCTACTTTGGAAAGACCATTAAAATTTTGGCCATTATTCATAAGGTTACATGAACATCATACTCTCCATGTTAGTTTCTGAGATTTGGGAGCACGGCATGAAAAAGGAAGTCAGATTAAGCAAGAACCACTCGCGGGCAGCAGCGGTCAGCAAGGTTTTAAACAAACCCCTCGGTTAGCCAAATATATTTGTGAAAGAAAACAATGATGAATGGTAAGATTATCAGCCAAAGAGTCCGTAAACATCCCTCTGACTTCCTGTCTAATCTTTGAACTACCACACTTGTGTTCACAAGGGCATACAGCTGCATCTTAGTAGTCATCAACTACTCCCAAAAAGTAGTTGACTCATCAATGATGAGCAAGCAATGATCAATTGTTGTCAAAAAGGTGTCAAATACAGTGAGTACAGGGTTAACTAATGTAGGCAGGACCAACCTCGCGGTAAGGTAAAATAGCTGTCCTTGATTGGCTCTAAGAGGCTGCTTGCAATCTGATTGGATTAAACCCCCGCTCACTTGTCCGAGCTGGCAATACTGTTTGGCTGCAGTAACAACATGACTGCTTTCTTGTATTGATAGCAGGAATCCTTTTCTTTAGATATCTTGAAAATCTGTTTATTTAGCACGCCATTAAACATAGAATAGTAATTGTAATTGAAAGCGTATGTCATTTCTGTGTCAGCCATACTGGGGCCATACCGAGAAAATCAGAAAATAGAAAACAGAATGTATAACATAAAAGTTAACCAAGTGGAGCCAATATCCTGTGCCAAGATCTACTAAGTTCTCTGTGTGTGAGAAAGTAGATATGTCTCCTCGGGAGGTCTTAATCACGGTCAGATACTGCCTTGATAAAATCACGGGTCAGCCAGTTCAGCTTGGCCTCCGCGTGGCACAAATGCCTTATTTACTTCTTTCATTTACTCAGCCTGGCTCACCAATGCAGCGGTTGGAGCCTTGAGTCTCTCAGTTTGACTTGGTGCCTGACACTATGTGTGGCTCTCTGTGTTTACTGGCAGACACATTAAGGATACACCGGACTGGCCAAAGACTCTCAAGCCAACACTGACCCTTCTCTCAGCAGAAGTTTGTGTACTAAATGTGTACAACACTGTCTTTCCACCTCAGATTTTAATCCCTTCATGTGAGCCATAAGCACCATTTAGTAGCATTTTCAGAGGATCTTTAAAAAGCCACCAGTATGTGTACATATACATATACATTTCAGAGAAGACTCAGTGGGTAACCAAATCCATGCATTGCACTTTTCACCAAACCAAAGGCAACCTTATCTATGCAAGATCTTTTTGAAAGCAGAGTAAAAACAAAAAAAAAAAACCTCAAATGACAATGTGAAAATGGGGTTTGTAGTGACAGAACCACAGGGAAGTTTCACCCAACTCTGTAATTCCCCTCAGCTCTATGTGCCACGTTAGTCTTTCAACACTTTTTTTTTTTTTTTTTTTTTTTTAGATTTATGGCTCCAGATTTTTCTATTTTGGTTCTCTTTCACTATTCTCATGATCATTTTCAGGTGCAGGTGCAGGTATGTGTAATAAACCTGCCCAGCACCAAACAGCGCACAGACATAGTTAGTGACTCGCCGGTGAACACAGTAGAACATGCAGCAGCCAAAGAGTCAGATATTTTCCTCAGGAGCTGAAGATTACAACCAAGGACAGCGAACAATGGACTTCATGTTATTTCTTCAGGTGGCCGGAAACACAACTCCAAATGAATGCTAATGTTGCTTCCTGTCCACCTGAAGTGTAAATAGGCAGTTTGCTGACATGACCTATAAGGTGAGGTGAATGTAGTATTTACAGCTTGTTCCACAGCCCCAAAGTAGCCAAAAATAAAAAGTAAAAACAAATAGATGTCTGACTGTATATGGTCTTCTTACTGTGTGTCAGATAGTTTAGGCTGCAGGTCTAAATTAACTTTAAGAAGCCGATCACTTCCCATATTTCTTCATTATGCTGTAATCCTTAAAGGTTAAAGCAATGATATAGATGTGTTCTGTGGTCTATACAGCTGGATTTATTCTGTCATCTGCACAGGATGCTAGTCTGCAGGCCATTATCCTTTTCCTTTCACATAATTTCCTGCTGCACATCAGAAAAATGCAACAAGCATAAGGAAATGAAGATGAAAGCATTCACATACTGTCTTTACGTGTGTCAATACAACAAGCAATTTTGTATTGATCCTCCTCACTTCCCGTTTCCATTCTGACAGCTTAGCGGCTTCCTCTCACCGGGGAAGCATTTAAGTGGAAAGGAACAAAGGAAATATCACAAGCAATTAAAAGTAAATGATGTCTGCTGGAGCCCCTTTATTTTCTGGCATGTACACATTCCTCTTCCTCACAGGGAGATTTAACTGGAAGCAGCTGCTACAGAGCGGCTTTTACTGCACTGAGTCTCCAAGAACAGCTCTGACATAGATGCATATGTGAAAATATGTATGGATTTATAGAGAGATGAAGTGGCTGTTAAGAGCCTCACTCAGGGGTGTTTATATTAGAGAAAATCCTCTTTTTTAAAAAGGCATCTTGAGTTTTCTTTGTAATCAATATGACATTTTTTTCCAAAACACAACAGGGGCTGACAAGGGAATTTTAACATCCAAATAGAGCGTGTCATCACCCGGTGATGTATCCATGCTATTGTTGCTGTTATTAAAGTGAGAAATGCAAGTGCACAGAAACAAAGTGAAATGGGATAATAAACTCAGACTGGAGAAACTCCTGACAACAATAGATGTAAAGACTGCTTGTGGTCGGATATCAGTGTAATTATAAGCTCCAAACACATTTCACACTTGTCACTGCTTTTTCCTTGAGCATTCAGTGCACATCCACTGGTAGACACCGGGTAAGCTGGACTAATAACTAAAGAACGATCTCATTTATTGTATTTCCTCACAGATAAGTGTAATGTCTAGTGCCATGGAGGACAGCTGTCCATCATCAGCATTCAGACATGAGGTACTAAAAGAAGATCGGAGGCTACAAATGATGGAAGAAAGGTTTCCGGCTTGGTTTTTAATAAAAAAACATTTTGTTGTTACATAAGATATGTTATTGTGATTAAAAAAATAAGATGAAATAATGTGTAGTGTACCATGTTTACTATCTTAGTTTAGCATGTTAGTTTGCTAATAATTACTAATTAGCACAAGCAAACACAAGTAGCTGAGTCTGATGGGAATCCCAGTTTTGCGGATATGTGGTCATTATTTAAAGTACTGGATAAATGGACAAATTGAAATATTGACCTTACAGTGTGACAGATGAAAAGTTGAAGAATGACCAACATTATCACAATTCATCCTGAGGGGAACATGAAATAAAAATCCATTCAATAGCTGTTGAGACATTTCACTAAAAAAGTTAACGTCATGCTGGCGCTAGCAGAAAAGTCAGTGGGATTTATCCTCTGGGGACCTTAAATGTCTGTACAAAGTGTCACAGCAATCCATCTGACAGCTGTTGAGATTCCAGACTGAACCACAGTGATGGTCTGATCAACACTGCCATCCCAGAGTCATGTTAGGAGCTTGGATAAAAAGCAAAAAAAGACAAGTGGTGATAGCACTAGCGTCCCTCACACAGCCAACACAAACCTAAATTTTATGCAGTTGTAATGCCTGCTGAGTTCGCTAGTTAATTCACTCCTTATGCGCCTACAGTATACTAATTGTTCATGTGTTTTTTATGATACTGCCTCATATTGTATGTAATCAACACATGGGAAAAAAAAGTCAAATGCCTGCAAACACATATTGTTTCTCTTGCTCTCATCAAATGCAGCTCTACAGTTAATGAGCTCTTACTTGTCAGCAGTCTGACAGTGCTGGTACAAAGCCATGAATCCTCCTCAATAAATGTCACTGGCGTAATTCAACAAAGATGGCTGACCTTTTCTGCAAGGTTAAAACAAAATCAACACAGCTGTACCTGAAAAGTATCATCAAGACTTCACAAAGATAAGAGGTGATGTGAATTGTGTATCAGCTACTTAGTTACTCAGAACAGGAGATACTTTCCTTAAGGTTCAACGAGACAGGTTTATAAGGGCTGCTGCAAGACAGATGGAATTCACTGGACTGGATTTAAGAAGCTGATGGCTGAAAGTCATGCATTTATTCCTCTTACATGCCTCTGTGTAGTCTGACTGAGGTTCCTACATGGAGACTGAGCTTATTCTACACACAGTGACCTGGACAGACGTTTTAAGACCAGTGGCTTGATGACTCACATCATCATGCTTACATGCTCTCAATTACATGTTTAAATATTTACCATCTTAGCTTAGTGTGTTAACTTGCTAACATTTTCTAATCACCACTAAACACAAAATACAGCTGAGGCTGATGGGAATGTCAAGATGACCTGATGATGATGCCAAATGAAATGTCAGGGATCAATGTTTTTTAACAACTCATCCCCTGGGGACCATGAATGAGTGTATCAAATTTTACAGCATTTAAATGGGGACTGCTAATGGGGACAAGAGGAAAAGTCAGGGGATCGCCAAAGAATACATAAGAACACATCCAAGGGAACCATTTCACAGCAATCTGTCCCATCATTGTCGAGATACTTCAGTCTGGAACAAAGCAGCACACTGTCATCTCTGGAGCTTGAGACACATCCCATCATTTGACTTGTTATACTGTCCACTGCCGTCAATGGCAAAATACACTACAGCAAAATGCACATATTCCACAAATTAGGCTTTTATACTCACACTAGAATGAGTCACTTTTAACCAAAGACCAGAGTTTGAGTGTGTCACCTGGTTTCTGGACATTTCATTCATGATTCAGCTGCTTTAATGACCACTTTTCTACAGTTCCTCCTCAGCAGCTTCTTCTCTCGCTCTCCCTCTGCTCTTCCTACTCTCTTTAGACTGTAAATGCGGTGTAACACCCGAAACCTCATAAAAGCCGCTTTAATGTCAGCTTACCGCACTCACCAGTCAGCGATTAAATGTTTAAACAAACATGAAGGAACCATCAAGAAGTCTGATCCAACTTAATAAAACCACAAAATAACATTTCCACAGCAACAAGCTTGTGAACTGACCTTCTGAAGAAATTATGTAGAAAATTTCTCTAAACCGTAAAGGTTTGGTTCACATTACACCTTGTGTAATCTGCCGTTTTTTCTGCTTTTTCAGGTGAGATTTTAACATATCTGTCTGAAACCTCTGCTTAAAGCTTGTCTCAGTAACATGGAGGGTAATGGAAGTTATGGTAATGGAATATGGGAAAATTCCATCTGAAAAACACAACAGCAATGTGTTTTTCCAGAAAAAAAGTCCCAGCTACAAAAAGATAATGCACAGACCTCACTGTGAACAGCTTTTATTGCTCTGCACTTAACTCTACCCAGACATCAGTCCCGATGCGAACTGTCCACAGACATGATGTCACCACTTGTTAAACAGGACGATGGTGGGCTTTCTCACAATACCAATTACCAGAATAGGAGCAAGCAGTAATAATACACGTAATAATTATAGTACGCATGGATTTATTTGGCCCTAAAACTACATTTAAATGTCAATTACGGCTATAAAAAATCACTTTACACAACTAGACATAGTTCATTGGAATACTTTGTTTTTAATACCGCGTTCATAGTTCACCCCATGCAATTTAATTCGTTTTAAATTACTTTTTCACAAATATTGAATAAATACAAGGTTTTGCTGCCAGGAGCAAAAGGTGCATGGGACAAGCTGGAGGTGCTGCAACAGCGGCTACACACTGTGTGCCCTTTCTACCCACCACAGCCTCTACCAGCACCCATACATCCACTGTGAAACTGAAACACTTGAAATGACTGCATTAACAGCTGCTGCAGCCATCAGCCTGTCACACTTTTTTTTGGTTTCTAACTCTGCTGCTATTCCTCCCAACTGAACAATATAATCAATATTCATGAGGGCTTTGCATTGTCCATTCACGCTTGATTATGGGAGTGTCGTGGAATATGACACTCAGACACTCAGACACCATTTCTGTCTTCAAAAACCTTAGGTACGGATCCTGAAGCCCCAGAACCCCCCTGTGGTAAAGGGAAGATGTTGTCATCAGGTTGGGAAAAAAAAAAAAAACTGTAAGAATAGCTAGAAATAAACCCAGTCATGCACACACTAATGATAGCAAACTGTATGTATTTGTTCATGAGCTGACAGCAAAGAAATGTTTCCATTTGTTCCAGTTTCTCCACAGATGTTAGCCTTGATGCCTCTTGTGAGTTGATCACACTGTAGATGGAATGTTATGAGCTGTTGAACACTCAAACAACAAGTCATATAATGCAGACACAGTATCCAGCAGGTAGGCTGGGAAACACTGACACACTTGGCCGTGAATGCAATATAGAGGACTGACAAAACAATGTAAGGCTCATGAAAAAGGGAGTAAACTTCATTAACTTTAAAATAACTTTGAAAACAGTCCCACAAAGAAGGGTTACATTTGCATTCATGGCGGTTAGCAGCATTTGTCAACCACCTGTGTACTGAAACCTGAGCTCATTCGGCCTCTTTTATGTTTCAAATCATGGCGACATCTGATAAAGCTGATATGGTATTATGGATTTGAAATATGATCTGAAAATCAGGATTTAAAGCATCTGCTTGTCTGTCATCATTAAGTCATTTTGTCAGTTTATTGAATATAACAAAAATAAGAAAAAAGTATGTTTTAGTTCATGACATGTCCTGAAGTGAGCTCAACCTGGAAGGTCACCTGATGCAGCTTGTTATGACTGAAGTTTCCTGCCTCTATTTGCCTCTAATCTAATCTCAGTTTTTGCATTCATGTATCTGTTAATGTATGCTATATTTGAGGAAACAGAATGATTTTCATCCAGGCTGACATGAATGTAATATCCAGAATAAGGCAGGTTCTGTGGTCTTGTGCAGCACACAACACGCTTCAGTGCTGGTGATCCTTGCAGCCAGTTGATGTTTTGGGGCACTCACAATTAAATTCTACCCATAGAGCTAATTTTGTGTGTCTGTTAGCATTATCATTGCTATGACATATGATGCCGACTGTGAACAGTTATTAAAACCTCTGTGAAGGGATGAAAGGATGGCATTGTAGGTGGGAGATAAGTGGTGTCATAGACCTCCTCTGTCCAGGGATGGCTTCTCGATTTTTACGTAAAAAGCCTCTGTGGCCAAAATATGTATTTTCTTGTGGCTCCAGTTAGGGTGTCCACAAGCTTTAAGAGTATCCCTCAGATGCTTGTGCTCTGTCTCTTGGGCTTGGGCACCCGGAGAAGCAAATTACTCTTGTGGGGTCTGTCCAAGATTGTACAATGGAGGATAATCACGAAAAATCTGCATCAGACTCTTCTATACTATTAAACATATGGTGATGCTTGCCTGTGGTTAGTGCTGTCTGCCAGTTATGGTCTGGCCTCTCCATGCACCGTCCTCAGATACCAGAGACCAGTGCCAGGAATACACATGGAGTCAGGATCATAAACTGTCCATCCATCATTTCCTTTGCCAAGAGTGCTTGTCTGAATTTATCAATCCCAGCTCAAATTGAGTTTGTGTTCTAAAATATGTACAGAAAGTGTTTTGCCAAAAAATGTTTGACTACGCCTGAATAAATACTTATAAATAAATATTTAACATTTGCAAAAAGAGTCCAGGCTAGGCTTTAATAAGGAGTCACACTGCAGTGTGTTTGCAGTAAAGTTGGGGGTCGTGGTAGGAGAGGACTGACCTGGTCGCCATCATAAAGCGTCTGCAGAGGACTCCTCCTCGTCTTCTGCCCACTGCTTCTTTCACTGACTGGCTCCGAGGCTGAGGAAACACAACACATTTGTCATGAAATCTGACTGAAAGAGTCTCTAGAGCACAGATGTGTTTAGTCACAGCAGCAATTAGATGAGTGCATATTCAACAACAATAATTATTTGTGGCATATCCTCGAGTACAAACCAGCCCTTTTATCTGTCATAGAAAATATTGTGAGTACAGTTTTTGAATTAAAAAAAGACTAATTTGTTCTTAAGTTTTCTTCCATCTTTTGAGTATCTGACATGCCTGTAGGTTTGAAAGATGACTGTAATAAGCATGCACCTATGAATACTAAAGGTATACTAAAGGTAAGGTAAAAATACAGGGTCACGTGAAGACGTAAGTTGCTCATTTTGCCATGTTTCAGTACTCATGACTGGAATATATTGATCATACAGATGAACAGTGGAGAATGAACAGTGGTTACGCTACTTTTTTCCACAGTAAATGTAGGTCATGACAGGAATCCAAGTGACAAGCGTCCAAACTGACCACAGCCTCTATTCTTTAAAAAGGAGAAAACCTTTTTGTATCTACTAATCAGTCTGAAGGCCTCAAAGATAGATACTGTGTGGTGTTCCACTTTAAAGACTAGAAAAGACTATGTTATAGATGTAAAACAGTAGAAACTGTAACAATACAAAAAAAGGTTGTGTCTGAACAATAATGTTCATTTTCTTGGTCTGTTATTGCAGAAGGAGAAGTCCAAAATACAGTGCGGGTAGCTAAGATGCATTGTTGAGTACAAGCTTGAGCTCTTGTTTGTCGGCATGAGCTTTCACCTCAGCATCAGATTACACAGCTACACAGAGTTAGAGCCACAGTACAATTTCACTACCAGAACCTTGGATTTCAATTAGGCAAACACGTCTAAGAGGCCTCTAAGAAGCAATGTGGCACTGCAGCTTTGTAATCCAAAGTTAGGTTCACCTCAAACCAGCAGAATAGAACAACAAAATCATGTTGCAAGCACCTCTAAAGCTCAGTAATTATCACTTTACACCTTGTTTGTTTAATCTGTACAAAAATTACTATCTAAAATTACAAATTATGCATTTTAGAGGGAGTTCATCCTGGAATATTGATGCTGAGCTCAGCTAACTGTCTCCTGGCTGTAGATTCATATTTGGTAGACAGATATGAGAGCGGTACCAATCTTAAGATGTAACCTTCTCTTCAAGAAATCACATAAGCATATTTCCCAAAAAGTTGAACTATTCCTTTGTGAGAAAGAAATAGTTATTATTTCTACTGATTCTCTGATATTTCCTCGCTTTCCTCTCAGATATCTGCAGTGACACTTGGAGCTGTCACTCAGAAAAGCACAGGCAGCAGGTACTGACTGGTCCTGATACACTGATTTGTTCAAAAAGGAGTCTTTCAAACATTGCCAAGACACTATTAACATCTCCACTCCTCCATGTCTTTTTTCTTTAAACAATTCCTCATCCTTCAAGGCATCACATTGCGGGCATGCCAGCCACATGTGATCTATGTGATGCTGAATCAGCACACACAGGAAGCTGTGTTGTTCAGAGAGAGGCTTCCAGCAGATCTGTGCCACATGATGTAGTCCTGTGGATATGGCTGGTTTTCAGCTCTAGATACTGTGTGTGATAACTGAATGATAAAAGCAGGCTGGCAGCCTGTATCACATGGCAATAATTGCATTCAACATAGTTATGGTCCCTAACGAAAACAAATGAATAGAAAAAAAAATTAAATAGATCCAAATATGCTGGAGCTGGTTAGTTTAGCTTGAAAGTTCAATATTTTGGGGAACGTGCTTATTCTTTTTCTTGCCAAGAATTAGGTGAAAAGATCTAAACCACTCTCATAACTGTTAAACATGAAGCTAGTGGACAGCTTAGGTTAGGTAAAAGACTAGCAACATGGGGAACAGTTAGCCTGGACAATATGTGATCACAGACTATATAAAAGAAGTGGACAGAGGCACCACACAATTTTGAAGCCTTGAGTTTGGCATTATGAGCATCACCATCTTGTTTTTTAGGAGCCAGAAGTGACCATATTTGGACGATCCTGATTGGATCTGAATGAACACCTGAGGACAAGATGGTGACTTGTCAATTGCAAGGCAGCCACGCCCTAAAGCATACCCTGTTTTATCTTCTATCTAAATGGGACCGTAATTTACAACATGAGCATCATTCATTCATTCATTCATTCATCTTCTATACCCCTGATTATCCCTTTCGGGGTTGGGGGGGGGCTGGAGCCTATCCCAGCTGTCAACGGGCGAGAGGCAGGGTACACCCTGAGCCGGTCGCCAGCCGACTGCAGGGCAACACACACACAAGCATTCACTCTCACATTCACACCTAGGCACAATTTAGAGTCACCAGCGCACGCGCACTACCTGCTGCGCCACCGTGCTGCCCCATGAGCATCATACTGAATTTAAGAAGACTTGAGCTTTGGTAGTGACTGAGACCATAAATTCATTAGGAAAATGTCTACTGAGGTAATAAATCAAGAGAGAAGTAGGATCAATTTCTTATACGCTTACACACAATCAGACTTCTTTTTGCAGCCAGTGGAGTCGCCCCCTGCTGGTCATTCCAAAGAACGCAGGTTTAAGGCACTTTCACATTGGCTTCACTTCTCAGAGCTGCAAGCTTCATCCACTTGCATGTCTGGCACGATGCCCACTTCAGCACTTTGTTCTGTATTAAAAACATCCATTTGAAGCAAAATCCATAGAGAGAAAACATACAAGTTCCTGCTGTATGTCTTGCCAATGCTTAAACAATAAAACGACACCTGTTTCCTCAGTGAGAGGAAAAGCTAGTTTTCACTGGAGTAAACATCTGCAGAGGCTGCAAGTCCGACATCAGCAATCCAACTCAATGCAGTGTCAAAGACGTGTGCGCTCTACAGATCATCTGCCCGCCACTCTGCATTGCCATCATTCAAACTAATGTAAAAGCCCCATTAACTTCAGCATGTTTTATTGCTTTCATGGAGAATTATTAAATAATCTATATCTTCTCTGCAAGCAGTCATTAAGCTCCAGAGTTGCTGAGACAGCAATAACATTTGTCATCTGTATGCAACTCAATTTACAAGAACACAGGATTTGATGCTATTTAGCCGCATTCACACAAGAGTCCAATTATGCCAAGAGAATGATGCACTGACACAGTTTTGAGACCGCAGGGAGACTCAGCTGACTGACTGACTGACTGACTGACTGTGTGTGTGTGTGTGTGTGTGTGTGTGTGTGTGTGTGTGTGTGTGTGTGTGTGTGTGTGTGTGTGCCTCTTTCCACACTGTGGTGTGATTGGGCAAGTCACGGGTGCCAAGCAGCTTATGAGCTGTAAAGCCACCGACACACTTGAGGTGTAGACAGCCAGTGAGACATGTACAGTACTGAATGTGTAATGACAATCAATTGAGGATACAGGGTTCTCAGTGTTACAGGACTGGACCTGTATCTTGTAAACATTAGCCACCAACTACGGATCACACACTGTGGCCAGTTCAAAACTACTGCCAACTGCTTTCCATCCATCACAGTGAACAACTTGGTGTTAAGGAAACTCTGTGTTGGCAGCGGAACTGCAATCAGCTTTATGCACAAAACAACAAAAGTCACAGTACTGAGTCCTTTTCAGAATGTGTGCTCATTGCTTTTATTCTAGGTTGAATTTCTGACACCACAGCTTGTGAATGCAAAGTTTTTCAGCTGTCCACTCTTACCCCTTCAAGTTCAGTGTTTCCTGAAACCAACAGAGGGATGCCTTTTAAAACCATTTCAACGTGCAACTGCATTACTGAGAGGCAACAAAGTAACTCAACAATGTGTTTAAGTGTAAACAATGTCAGAGTGTACTGAATTAAAGTGACACCAACAAGTGTTTAGAATATAAGACATGAATATAAAACTGTGAGGTGTATTATAATAAAGGCCTGGTCCCACCAGAAAGTGGCTCAGTGAAATTAATCCATGCAAGACTTCGCAAAATATTTCCTAGAAGTTTGGTGATGTAGTGACTGTAGTTGCATGGGCAGGGCTGGACAGTGTGACACGTAAGTCACACATGCTGTTAAAAAAATTGGTCTGTGCAATGAATGAAATAGCCGCAGTAGTGGTTGTGAGACAGTCTGAGGTGGTGCTTAAACACTTGTCTGGACGAAGCTCAGTTTTAAAATGAAAACGTGTGAGTGTGGTTGTTGCCAAAGTCACTTATTTGTGTGAGGCGAATCAGTGGAGCATCGCTATTTTACTTGGTAGTTGTCGTCAATGTGCACTTAAAAATGATGTTCCTGGCTGTGCAGAGTACAGGGAGGCTGCAGCTGCTAATGCACATACTCAGTCCTTTTATTAAGTGACATCTACTCACAGATGTTAGTCATGGCCAGTGATGTGCATCTGTTGCATTCTGTTAAAAACACAAAAATCTTTTGGATTCGAGTTTTGAGTCATTACACCACTTCCCATGTTTATACTGTATAATCAATTTGAATATAATACAAAATGATATTGCATGTATGTTGATAAAGATTTACTGAGATTTGTACTGTTTTGAAGCCTTATATATTGATATTTTGGATTGAAAGAGATGTTACGTTGCTGCAATTTACTGAACGGGCAAATGAAGAAGACGTCTGTGTCTTCTTGTTACGGTTTGGATGGTGCCCTATATGCATCATTAATGTCCTCCAGTCACATGCCCGTTTGAGTGATGAACTGTGTTACTTGTGGTGTGTTGTTATTTGTGTTAGAGATGGTAACAATGTTTTATACTTGTGCTAAAATTTGTGGTTTGTGCTACAAAACTTTTAACCTCTGTAACATCAGTGCTGGGTGCAAAAGAAAGTTAACGTACAGGCCTGATGGTCACGAACTGGATAAAAAGTTCACACACTCTATTCAACACGTATTCCACTGAAATATGGTTAAATAAACATGAATGGTGCAGCACAGCTGATAAGCTACCATAGCTTCCTCTATTTGGACCCTTCTGCTCTCCGTCCCCTCAAAGTTCAGCACTGTCAGGACAGCTTGCTATTGGTCAATGCCACAAATTTGCAGGTCAAAGTTCAAAAATCTTCAACTGGATGTGGAAAAAACAACCCCAAAGGCAAATCCACTAATCGCTGTTTTAAATGCTCCAGGCCTTCATGTTAATCACTGCACATTTTGGTGAAATAAATCAATAAATACTGAACCACAGTAAAATTTCTATTATGATAAGAAGAAAACATGACAGCATGGTCATTTGCTGCCCAACAGCTGCCCAACTGTCTACACTACACAGAAAGAGCCAGTTTCATTGTAATCAAAGCTAATTCTTGAAAAACATCCACAATCCACACTCAGCGGACTCACCTCTGCTAAACTATGGCTCATTACTGCATGCTGCTGATGCTGCTGCTGAGGGAAGATTTTGTCCTTTGTGTTGAGCAAGTCAGGTGAGCTGTGCACTCTGCTTCCTAACACCACTTCCTTATGGAAAGTACCAGCGACTGAGGAACACATTTCCAACGTGACCACACCCAAAGCCATCTTTCTGAGCTCTCTTAAATTAAACATCAGTCAGAAGAGGTAACATCAAGCTGAGATGGCACTGACTGCACTGAAAGGGAGCATTGTGTGGCATCACTGCTAATGTAGCATTAATCAGCAAGAGAGGAAATCTACAATCCACATTTTGTCAGGAGGTATTTCACAAAAAGCCAGATAAAGATGTCAGGGTATTAAGTGACTGAATTGTTCAAGCTGAGCAGCTGGATATCAGGTGAAGCAGACAATGGGAAACTGTGCACATTGTCAAGAAGAAGACTTTTTTAAAATGAGTTTGGAAAAGTGAAAAATACTCCAAAGACATGCACAACCTCTCAAGCTATGCACTCAATCCATATGCTATTCTAACTAAACACTGTCACAGCAGTCAGCTGAAATTCCACCACTGAGGAGATTCACCAACCCCACCTAAGGCCTATTCAAAGAAAGGAGCCGTCCTGTTGGTTTAACCCTGTCTAGACCTAACGCTGCAGCATTCCTCCTGGCTCGTATAGAAGCGAGCGAGGGTTCAGGAAATGCAAAATATAGAAAGGCTGATGTGTGTTCCTCCTGTCCAGGCCATAAACGGAGCTCTGTGTTTAGCTTCCACTGGGAAAACCGGGGCCCCCTCCCCCCTCCTGGGCCTCTCCTGCCAAAGAGCAGCTTTTACTGAGAGACACACTGTCCACGGGAAAGCCTGATCCTTTAGGCCACAAATGTGTGCGTAAAGGGTGTTAGTGCAAAAACAGAGGGATGTGGGTGGTGTAGTGTCTGTTTATTTAGCCTTAGAAGAATGTATGCAGATGTGTGATATGAGTCTGAGGGTCCATAGGGCCAAAAGGGTCTGATGTGCACTTGTGGGCTGGCACATAAGTTGGTGCGGTGGTTACCCAGTTGCCTGTTGCAGCACACCTGCATTACAAGTTACAAGTGCAAAAATCTGCAAATTAATAGGGTGATGAGGAGAATCACATGTTGTGCATTGACATATGGAACTGTTGCATAAGCAGATGTTACAAGTAGGGTTGGGCTTCTTTCCCACACCGATGCTAAAACAATACCTTTAAAACAGTACTGGTGAATAAACGGTGCCTGAGCTCATACTGATTTAGAAAAATGCATAAATCAGCAGATAAAGAATGGCTTCATGTTATTGCGAAAGCAAATTTGAACTTGAAATTTAACAACATACTAAGATTTGCAAAATCGGCGTTACATTACTAACCTGAGGAAAGGCTGCTATGATCATCATCAATGGTCCCCACACGCTGCATCCCTCTGCTCTCACATCTATCCCATCTGTCACCACATGCTTCATGACATTTGACGTGTTTCCTCCTTTACATGCAATTGTTCTTAGACATTTGTTGCACAAAACAATGTGTGAATCCTTTCAAGTGAAATAAAGTCACGTTGGACCATTTGGCCTCAGGCATTTTAACCGTGTTTAAGCTAGCTACTAGCTAAGGGTAGATACCTGCAACTAGGAGAGAGTGCACCAGTGCAACTATTCCTATAGACAGCTCGAGAAATGTGCATAGTGAGTTGGTCCAGTGAACATCTGCAGCAAATTTTGTGCCAATGCATTAAGTAGACATAGAGATATTTGGCTGGATAATTGAGTACTTTGACCTGATTATGTGGCTACAATGAAAGGTCAGTGGAATTCATCCCCTCGGGATGTCGACTGTCTGTACCAAATGGCAATCCATCCAACACTGCCATTATTGTCAAAATATTTCAGTGTAGACCAAAGTGGTGGACTTTTGGTGCCACAGAGCAGCCCTTTAATAAAACAATAGAATTATGTAGAGTGAAGGTCTTATTGAGCGATATCAACACCGAGAGAACAAATGTGCATATCAGATCACTTGAGGACTCCGGCTCTGAAAGCAGATGGTCTTAATGGAATAAAAAAACACGCTCCAGAGTACTTGCTGAATCATCGGCTCCTGCGGCTGTGTGTCATGAATATGCAGCTGGCTGGAGCAGAACAGGCTGGAACAGCAGGGCCACCCTGACCTGTCGTAAGATGGGCCCGGGTGGCCAGGAATCTGACAGCAGCAGAGGCAGGAAAGATTTCCACTGGCAACTGCGGGACATCACATGAAGATTAGGTCACGCACTGTTCCACTGTGGATGTTTTGTTCTGCTTTTAATTGGATAATGTCACATCAATAGGTCTTCACAAGGCTTAGGTCCAAAGCAGCCCTGGAGCAACGTAGTTTAGTGTGTTGCAGGTGTTCCAATGAAGCTGGAGTGCAGAGCAGTTCATCTTTATGACTGTCATGGCCTCAAGTCAAGCCCAGACAAGGAAGGTATGAGGTGGGATACCTATCCAGTGATAACGACAGCAGCCCCAAGCCCCAAACCATCGTCTCAGGATCTCCTTGTCATTAAATAGCTAGAACCAGCACCTGATAACCATCAACTCACATCTGTATCTGCAAATGTTACTGGCAACATATAGATCAGAGTTCCTGGGTTTTATTTGCAGGGGGACGTACAGAACAAGACACTGACTATAAAACTCAACATACCACATTCCAGGCCATGCTGCACCACAGACTTCTACCTCAGTCCTTGTTTGTGTGCAGACTTTGTGGAGAATCCACAGCTGTGCTTGTCGTAAAGCCCCACACTCCTGAAGAAATGCCCATCTAAACGCTTCATTTCTTCAGGAACAGAGTCAGAATTTCCTGTAATTCTCAAAAGATGGACAAAAATCTGCCAGAGCTGAGACAGCTTGAAATTTGTAAAACACAGGTTTCTTGCGACAAATATCTAAATATCAAGGTGCATCGTCAGGAGTGAAGATAATGCATAAAACATGTTGATCTGTATTGGAAAGGAGTGACATAATGTCAGCCCAGCAGGCCCAGTTTTCACTTTTTAAGAAAAAATGAGATGTGGGGTAAAAAAACAGATGTCATGACTGACTAAAATGGTCCATTTTTCCATGTGGGAGGTAATTCATGTTCAGCAAAACTGCTATTTCCATCCTCTGTGTCTATAAGAGTGCAGCATACACGACATGTACAGTAAACGCACTCTGCAACTATGTTATTATCCTAAATTTAGATGAGCGCTGTGAAACCTGTCTGCAAGCAGAGCCAATTTAAAAACAAGGCAACGTTATAGCATGGAACTCTGACTTGGCAGCTCATTGCTTTGTTATGTGGCTGCTCTCTTGCAGCTTTATATAGTCTTTGAACAAACACTATGACCTTTACCCCAGATGGAGCAAGAGAAGGCAGATGAAGGTGTTTGAAATGCAAATAGGACAGAGTGGCTGCATAATTAAAACCAATTTAAACTGATTTAAAGTTGACAGACAGAAAAAAAAAAAAAAAAAAAATCACCCAGATGCTTCACCATTCATTGACACAGTGCTGGTAGACCCGCTTTTATCTATGCATTTGATGACTATGATGACTTCCCCATGCGTCTGGTTGTGCTCATCATCAAAAATGTACCCTCAACGTCTGCAAAATGAGGAGGAGAGTGCAGGCAGTGTATCTGGATGTGAAGCAAAGTCAGCAGGAGACTAAACAAACGGTGGCTGAACGTTTTAAACAGAAACTAACAGAGGCTGCCACTTTTGTTGATCTTAGTATTAACAATAACCTCCTCATGTGTTGTGCTGTGGTTAAATCACAGCTTCTCCAGGAAGAAACTCTGCTGTCAGTCTGGGGTGATTTGGCCCTAGTTTCCCCCTTGGTGGATATACTTTTTAATCCTCCAGGTACATCTACAGAACAACTTATCTTGAGAGTGTTAAACTGTGATGTGCATCACAATTTGTATCAACAGTCGAATTCAGTTTTTACTGCTTTGACTTTTCGTGTTTCTCTGTCACAGTCAAAGGGAAAGTGATGCAGAGGAGGTCAATTCAGGGGGACAAGGCACATCAAAGCTCCTGAAAATGAAGCATCACCACAGAAAGAACTCCTGGAATGCATCAAACATCAAACTGATGCACCGTGCACAACCATCCAAGGAACTCAAGGTATTTTCTTTAACCTTGAATGCTTCAAATAAAACTTCACTCACAAGTGGTGTAACAGCACACTTCAAGTGGACTTTTCAGGAGTATGATAGTATGGAATCCTTCTGGCCTCCTCAATAGGCTGTTCTTTCATGGATTCCTAATAACCCCGAACAGCCTTCACCCCATGCCACACATCACACACATCCAGAACTGACTGACCTCTCTCTTAAAAACCCTGGGTCCTCACAGTATGGCCTATACACGCTCATTTGGTCCATGATATAGCTGGGCATGTCTGAATGAGGCCATTGTATGTGGCAGAGTGGGACCTGGAAGAGGAGGAAACCGATCTCGGCAAGGGCCAATGCCGCTCCCAGCCAGCTGCAGCTTCTCCCAGCCTTCCTCCACGTAGCAGAGGAAACAAACCACTAATCAGTTCTGCAATGAAACTGTTCCTCAACCGAGATCTGGGGTTCTCAGGGAAATCCAGACACTGGGAGGGATGAACATGATGTTAGGGAGGGAGGACACAGTGGAACAGGTCACACGCAGTGCCTCTTACACCACTTTCTCCAGTCACTAAGTGTGTGACTGGAGAGGTGGAAATGATGATGAGAGGTGGACATCGAATGAGCAAACCTTATAGACACAGAATTGGACCACAGCTGAGATCAAACCAGAAGCCCATCCTGTTAGACACGCATGTATTTCCATACTATATAAAAACATATTTCTAATGACCATAATGTTTTAAATGTGTGAAATCTACGTGCAAATATATATGACCTGTTGAGGGAAAAAAACATTCTGTCTTACAGGACTTTTTCTAGATCCAACTGTATTTTTTAAATACATTTCCAGTTTCCAGTTTTAGTGTTGCTGGGATCAGTCCAGTGTGAACATGTCTCTACATCCTGAGACTGACACATATCTTATCAGTAAATTCTCATATTGTTTAAAGTATTTTGTTGCTGATAGATGGGAAAACTTTGACTTAATGACTGAATCTTATTGGCAGAGGAGTGGTGAGGAACTGATGTTATCAGCTGTAATATCTGACATACTTGAATGTATTTTGGTGGAGGCGTGCTTTCCTTTTCTTCACTACTACTGAGGGAATATTATTATTATTGTCATTATTATTATGATGAATAAACATTTGTCATTGAGGCTGAATATATTTGTCGTGAGGTCATAAATGGAAGAAAAAATGGATTTTGATTGACTCGTAGACTTTCAGCTCACCTGGCCTCAGACTGCAGTTGAAGTAGAGGATGACCATGATGAAACATCCCAGACACAAGGCAAAAACCATCCGAGTGACTTTGGGTTTCCTCATCCTGAGTCTCTGGAGACGACCCACAAGCCGCGCAGCTCATGCGAAGAAGACGCTCTATTTGTTCTCGCGGCGGTGTCTACTTTATCCCCGATAAGAGCATCGATTCGGCGCGCTGACCTTTGCTGCTCCTTTTCTTCCTGTACATCCTCGGATGTTCAGTGAGGGAGACGCAGCGGCGATGGAGGACAGGACGGAAGCAAGCGGGTCAGGCTGCTGTGATGGCTGCTCTGTCTCCCAGTCAGTGTCACATCATGCGCGGCTTCACGCAGACCAGAGCTGACTGCAGGTTTGTCCGCGGGCAGAGGCCACTGCTCTGTTTGTGTGAGGGGTGACTGTTAACCCCCCTCTCCCTCTTCAGAGCCTCAACGAATCAGAGAGGAGCTCGGAACAGCAGCGTTTTACTACACCGTTTCCGCTTCGACCTTTCAAAGTAAAGCTCCTCCCCAGCTGCAGAACAGTGTCAGCCCAAATGAATTAGATGTATTTGTAAGAATGTGCCACTAAATGACACTATTAATACAAACGTGGCCATTTAAAGAGGTTCTGCATCATTTCCTGTGCTTTCGTTTTCAGTGTATTCCATTGTATTGTGCTCACTCATCAATCAGCTTCATTTGGTTTGAGAAGGCAGAATACACAACATGATGAAAGAGGTGTAGCGGTGGGATTCATAAGAGTCATAACAAATTTACCAGAACTAGCTGTGAAGAACCAATGAACCCTCTGTTTATTGTTTACTGGCCTTGACACAGTGCAGATTAGTAAGTAAAAAACACGTAACTAAAATGATCCAAAAGCTGTTTAAATGAGAGAAACCAAACTCGAGAGGATTTGTGTAACAAACAAAGAAGCAGATTCATGTAAATGAAATTGTATTAAAGTTAAAGACGAACTGAAGATGTGTAGTAAAACGAAAAAATGTTTGAAACTAATTTGATGAACAAATTTTGTGTAGGTCCAGTAAGCTACAGACAACCTACACCTTTTTGAAAAGCTTTATGTTATTATTTCATTTTACTACAAGCTGGATGGATTTTTTTTTCTCCTTTCTTTTGTCCCAAATTGTTTGTGTGATTACAGTATTCATGGACTGAAATAAATACACTTAAAATCTAATCACTGTCAGGGCGGTATCACTGGGATCTACATCTCAAGTAGATTAACACCATCGCCATAGACGTCAGTGGGGGCGTGGCTCCTGTCCTCTTTTTGTGAGTGTTTTATTTTAGAGATAAAATCAAGCATTGGACAGTTGTGTACATTGACGCAGGCAGTGTGGCAGTTAACTTTTGCATTTTCCTGCTTTTATTTTGAAGCCAAAATGAGCACATTTCCGGCGTCGTTCTCTTTGACTGGCTGTCTTTATACAGCTTTAGTGTTGCAAACATCCACGTTAGTCCAATGTATGACAAACTGATGGATTGTTCTGTTGTGAGTCATCTGCTGTTGATTTTTCCGCTCATCTTCTCAGTATCACTTCATCACTCACCATTAAATCAATGTCTCAGATTAATTGCTTCATAATTTTTTTTTTTTTTTTGTATTTCTAATCATTTATTGTTCGTCCTCCTGAGTTTAATTATTGGCTGGATTATCCAATAAAAGTATGACAGTGCCTCACTCAACACAAACAAAAACAAAAGGTTAGACAGTGGTCAGGTCACTATAACCCATCATTATCCACACTGACCTGAACTGTCAGTCCAGGATTACACAGCAAATTCTGGTCGTTCACTCTTGCCAGAGTAAAGAAAGAGGATCATTTCATGGGATAAGTCAAATGGAACAAACGTCATCCAAACCTTATTCTCTTGATACACATGGGAGCTTTGACTCTTGCAACATAGTCGAGCAACAGTAAATATGAGTCTAAGATTAAAAAAGTAACTCATAAAATGCAGCCATGTGTTTGACAAACAACCTGTCTGATGGAGGCATCTTTGGCAGCTTATGCTCCACAGGAGGGAGCGCATGACTGCGGCAAGTGTGACTTTAATCTGACGTGTGATACGACTGCTCCCATTCTGAACCTTCAGGCTTAGACGGCACCTTGGAGCTCCATCCATTGCAGGGTAGGAACTCGAGCTGAGCTTATTAGAGCAGGGAGGACGTCGTGCAGAGCTGCTTTTGACCTCTGATCTTTACCACATTCCTCATGTCCATCTTTCCAGACATCATGGATCAAATCCCTGGGAGAAGTCAGGGTGGGTTAGGAGCCACGCGACTGATCAAACCCCAGACCTGATGGTACGACAGTGTGAAGCCTGTCAGTGTTTACTGTCTGAGAACGGAATGATGAATGTGGGTTACAGCTGGTCAGGCGTCAGCACACATCCCCTCAGCAGCGGACCAATCAGACAAGAGGTGTTAAGCAGAATCAATACATGGTCAAAGGTTACAGAGGCACTGGCTGTAGGCTTAGAGGAAAGTCATAAATGAGAGAAACCGACTTTCTCTCCCTCTAACACAGATGAATTACGAATGGTCTCACAGGGCACAGACCCAGGTGCCCGAGGGGTCAGGAGGCCCCCTGGTTTCACCTGCAAACTGTTACTCAAAGAGAGGCAAAATGACTACAAAGAAATGCAAATTGATCATAATATTTCACAAACGTGAAACAACTAAAAGAAAACAACCACAAAGAGATGCAATGTGATGACAAAGAGATGCAAAACAACCCAAAAGAGACGCAAAACAGACAAAGAGACACAAAACAACAACAATTGGCCTCAAAATGACCACCGAGAGAAGCAAAACAACCACAGATTTGCAAAACAACTGCAAAAAGATGCAAAATAACAGTAAAAAGATGAAAAATGACTGCAAAGAGATGAAAAATGATCCAGAGATGTAAAATAACCACAAAGAGCTGCAGAATGCCAACAAAAACATGCAAAGTGACCATAAGGAGGTGCAAAATGATGAGATGCAGAACAACCAGGGACAAGGGATATAAAATGACTACATAGAGGAACATAATGACCACAAAGAAAAGCAAAAAAGAGATGCAAAATGAGTGCAGAAAGATGCTTTTACATGTCTGCACCCAGCTGCCATTATCTAATAATCCGTCCATATCACCAAAGCTACTGTTAATGAGAAACACAACACAGTCCTAACTTCTTATCAGTGGAACAGAGCGTGGAGCTCAGCTCATATTCTCCTGACAGTTAATGAGGGCGTAAAATTTCATGACTCTCAACATGAACTGGAGCTCCTGGCTGATGTAGTTGTTACAGGTGAAATAATCCTCCATTTGACCAAGTCATGAGATGTTGCTCGTATCTGGGAAACAAAAGTAGAACCCGAGTTCAAATAGTCCACAACTTTCCTTTGAAACTACAAGTACAGAAAGACAAAGAAACTGGCATTTTGAAAGTGGCTTCATCAGAAGTAACTTGACTCAGGAAGCAGCAGAATGATTTCGGAATACAATGATTCTCCCTCATATTTGTTTGACAACTGCATTTAAGTTTATTAAGATATACAAACAGCTCTTAAAGAGAAGAGTGGTATTGACTGCTGTGTGTTCCTGCACTTTGTATTTAACCACACGTGGCTCTCTGGATGGCAGTGTCAGTCAGCTGGTCCACCACCTTCCTTCAGACTGAAATACAGGGGTTTTATTTACCTTGAACTGCTGGTGATGGTAGTTTTGCAGCCATTTTGACACTCGCTGTGTTGACACTCCCCAATTCCTTCTTGTATAGTGCATTGTGTTTATACACCTCTGCAAAACTAATGATATTCCCATCATTTTAAACTGTACCATATGTGCTAATTAGCAAATGTTATCATGGTAACATGCTTAACTGGTGGTGAATGTGGTTGACATCCGCCTGTTAGATTTGTGAGCATGTCGGCATGCTGACGTTAGCGTTTAGCTCAACAAACTGCTCCAAAGTATGGCCTTCCAGACCCAACAGCAGGGCTGTGGACTCTTTCAGCCTTCTTTATCTATGTGTGTATGTGTCATTTGCTTGTACTGCTTTGTCTTATCTACTGTTGTAAAGTTAGGATTCTACATGTCAGTGGGCTGCAGATCTGCTCAGCTCACTTCTTTTGAAATCCACTCCAATCCCAGATTTTTTTTCAGACTTTTAGTCTTCACACCCAACCAACGCTGACATCACTTGAATGCATTTATCAGACTTTGCTCAGGTCCCTGTGGAGCCACAAAGGGCGTTACAAAAGTTTTTTTCACATGCAGCAGGACCACTCAAGACCTGAACACAGACTTTGATGACCCTGATCAATAAATACACACTATAGATAAAGTAAAAGTAAGTAGCAGTAAATAACAGAGCAGCACTGAGAATATCAGGACACAGGAACACTGTCTGTCCATCAGTGTGTGTGTGAGTTGAGAATCCAGTGACATAATGCAGAGAGAGTCGAGGTGTGTTACCTCTGTGAGTGTGTGACGAGTCCACGGCTTAGCTCTCAGGTGGAGAGACACCCCACAGTACATGCTGCAAGTCATCCTCTCCCTCTGTTAAACCCACCCTGAACATTCATTACACAGTTTCTGCAGCAGAGGAGGAGGAGGAGGAGGAGGAGGATGAGGCACACACTGGTTTATGGGGAACATCATGTACAAAAGTAGCCGACTGTAGCAATGCAAAAGAAAAGAGACTCTAAAATAAGTAATGATGTCTTGTTCGTGTGCAATGTGTGTGAAAGAATAGAGTAACATGTACTTTACTCATTTAAAGTCATTGTGATGTAAATAAGCTCATGACAGCAGAAAGCATTTCTACTGTTTCCATGGTTAGGTGTCTCACAGTTTGAGGACGTAATGGACTTGGGCAAATTATGGTGTAAAGTCTAACATGCTGGAATATATATATAGTAGTATAATATATGTAGTACATATAAATATGGTGTTCAGCCCAGAGAAAGGCGCCCTCTAAAGGCTTGCAAGGGCACAAGAAGATGCAGACATTTGTGAGACTGGGCTGCCCCCTACAGGCCAATGACTGCACGGCCACAGCGTGTGAATCAAAGCAGCTGGAGATCATCTACATCTGTCACAAGTGAACCTGAATTCAGATTTAGTTTGTCTAATCTGCCTTTTGTTAAATGAACACAATGCACAATCTTAAATTACATGAGCCCATATCGACCACAGGGAGAGGAGGCATTTACTTGTTCAGGGATACTTTACTTCAGGGATTGTTTTCTAAGGGTCAAAGTCAAAAAAAAAAAAAAAAAAAAAAAGTCAAAGTCAAAGTGGATCAGACAGATCTTGTTCCCAGGGATGTAACACGCCACAGTTTGTAACTCCTGGAGCTCGTACCCTTTGTTCCTGTGTTAAATGATACTAAAGTGTTGATAAAAATGAATGACTCAGCCATGTCATCCACCTTTGACATGATGGCAGTCGATATTTCATTTACTTGATTTTTTTTAAATTGTGATTGTTTAAATGCTTAATGGATCCCAGAATTTAACTCTGGACCAACTGTCTTTACAAAGCTGTCTGCGATTTTTTTTTTTTTTTTTTTGTCCTGTAATTGTGTTGTCCTGTGATAAAAGCAGAAAGCCTCCAGCTCTGTAGACTTTTCCGATTCTTACAGGAAATTAACACAGAAATGTTTCCAGGTAAAACCACAACTGGCTGCATGACTCCTTTTCAGATAAGTTCATATTTTATCAGTCATTACATTACATTACACAGCTGTTTCACTGGGTTAATCATTTTGAGCAAACACAACATCAATTATATATCCACAGTTGTAATAGATGTGAGATTTCCTGCTGATAGCTCCTGCAGGTTACTGATGATAAGGAGTGTGTAGTGAAACTAGCAAGTCATTGTGACACAGGAATGGCTTTTGACTCCTGAGTGATCACACAGCGTCGCAGAGTGAGCAAAGGGTTGAGTTTCCTTCTGGCAACTGCAAGCTTTTCCAGGACACTTTATCCTGAACTACATGTGCAGCAGGAGCCAGAGGGAGCTGCCTGCTCACTCAAATGAGGCTTACATTAGTGTCAATTTAAAACAGCATTACAAAGCTCTTAGATTTCTAGAGACAGATAAAATCTGCCCTGAGCAGGGGAGCAAAGAGCTTTAAGTTGCTTGACAGTGGAAGAAGCCAGAATGAAGTCCACTGTGTGCTTTAGTGCCAACGTGAGCTGTTGCAAATGTCACTTCCTTATTGGAGGGTGGTTGAGTAAAAAAATGTAGTTTTTGCAACAGTAACAGGTTGATTGCTGCAAGATATTCAATCCATCCTGCTGTACTATTCCTGCTGCTTCTTTGCAATGTTAACCATCTCAGACAAAAACAAACTTACCTGCAACACAAACACGCACATGCACACGCACACACACGTTGTGTTTTTATCACTTGTGGGGACATTACATTGACTTACATTCATTTCCTGGAGCCTTACCCTAACCCTAACCATAACCACTATTTGCCTGTTCCTAACCGTATACTTAACCTAACCTTACCTAACCTGTAACCCTATCCTCAGTCTTCACCCTAAAATTTAATGATTTACATTAAGGGGACCTGCATTTTGTCCCCATAAGGCAGTGAGTCCCCACAATGTGACTGTGTAAACAGATTTTTGTACCCACAACATGATAAATACCTGGTCTCTCTCTCTCTCTCTCTCTCTCTCTCTCTCACACACACACACACACACACACACACACACACTGCCTCGATATGAACAACAGCGCCATTACATGCTTGTCCTCACAATAGCAAATAACGCTGATCACCCCTCAATCATCACGTCATTAGAACATCAAAATGGAGACAAGCTTCAGGAGGACTATATCTGTATGTGTCTGTGTCTGTGTTGTGCTGCCTGTGACAACAAATCTCCCTCTGAGACAATGAATCTGAATCTTCCTATGGTCTAAGAAATAGAGTCAAAGAGTAGTAACTGGGCCACAAGGCAAATAACTTTGAAGAACAGTGTCACCACAAGAGGCAACAACAACCAGACACAATATTTGTGTTCATTATTTTGACCATACACTGAAACCTGGGAATAAAAAGAACAGAAAAGAAGCGTAGATACCCAATAATGATGCACTATTAAGGCCATGAGGGGACAGTGAGACCCCATAGCATTTGCTCTTTTTGATTACAGCAGAGTGGGGACAAAAACTGTTCTGCACAACCGATTTTGCCTTACGAAAGGAAGCCAACTGCAAATGAACTGTGGCTGTAAATTCATTGGAAATTTAGGTCACATGGACGCATAAGTTGCTGTTTAACTGAGCGGTTGCAGAGACATGCAATAAATTCAGTGGTCGATATCTGTCTTTAAAAACCAGCGTTGTGATGATCAGTTGGCAAAATGAGTTACTCCTTCCTAATTCCTTTGGTTGTATGAGGATGTAATGAAGCTTGACATAAAGTGAGTTGAACAAGCGTTACATAAGCAGCAGGAGCTCGGGCACCTCTCAGCTTTGAACCCCTCAGCGCAGCCTCACAAATGTTTAAATAGGCCTCTGCTTTGTGTGCTCATTGAATAACAAACACCAGTGAATCAATTAGCTTATATCACTGATAGAAAATGGGCTTTAGCCAAAAAAAACCTCATCAAAGCCTGAGTTGTCATGGCAGCCTGTGCAGGTGACAGTGTTTTCAGATGCAAGCTGTTGAACCCAACAAAGGCTTCACACCAGCCCAGACGCTATTGATCAAAACTGCCACTTGTGGAGGCTGAATAGTCCCACGGAAACAAAGACATCCAGAGGAAATGATGCTATTATTTCCCCACAGCACTCTGATGTACAGGACATGAATAGGCGACGCGATGATTTTGATCCACTGTACCTGTGAACGAGTGTCCAAACACCTCGTCTCTTTGTTACTTCAACTGTGCTGCACAGACATCAGTAGCGTACAGCCTAAAGTGTTTGATATGAAATAAATAAAACATTATGGGGTAAACAATGTCAAAAATCCAATCAACCAGTAGATTGGGGAATAATTTAACAAACTATTCAGTGGATTGGTCATAGTGTCAGTTAATTTCTTTAAACTGTGGCATTCCTTCATTCTTATCTTATGACCTCTTTTCAGTATATTAGTGATGTCACAAGCTGTCAAACAGGCTCACAGCCAGTTGGACAGGAGCAAGCACTCAGACTGTCCTTTGGTTTTTCTTTCTCTAAGGAACATCTTTAATCATCGTAACAATGCTGTCAAAATACCTCAATCACCCAGATAGCTGCTGCCAAAAACACCGACTCTTCACTTTGATCAACAGTAATGATGGGGGTTCAGCCAGCTAAGTGGTATTTTCTAGCATGGAAACAGCCTTTAGACACTTCATAAAGGAGAGGTCAGGAGCGGCGTGTAGAGAGTGAATTCACAATCACTTTCATTTTGCTGTTGCTTTAGCTAAAAGGAGCTAGGCAGCAGTTGCTGAGCCTGCCATTGGAGGCAGGAGCATGTGATTGGCTGAAAGGTGAGGGCCGGTGACTGGTGATGCCTTCACTGTCACAAAAAGTAACGCTATCAAACATTTTGAAATAACGGGAAAATGCCTAAAGGAAATTAAAAGAGTGCATTTTGAAGCTTTGTGACAGTAAATTTAAATCATTTCTTAAATTTTTTCACAACATATTGGTTCACGGATATATTTTGCACAAAGCATTAGTCCTATTTATTATCAAACACTTTAATATTAGGCTACATACCGGACAATACAGACAGCTGGAGGGAATGTAAAGTCTAAATATTTGTAATGTAAAAATATATTAAAAACTTACCATATAACCAGTTAATACAAATAGTCACAATTTACATAAAGTGTTGGTTCATTAGCAGAGGCCCAAATGCAATGTCTCAAAACCCATAGCTGTCAGAACAGAACAGGACACATTTCACTGATCGTATCAGTTTTTATTGAGGAAACTTGTGAGCCAGTTTCTAAGAACTATGACTCAGCAGAAAATGTATGAAAGGAAAGTCAGAGTTTATGGCTTCAGGTCAATCTGAAAGTGAAAAAGTCCGACAAAACCGATGGTGAACTCATCCTTTATTAAATCTTGAGAGAGAAGTAATCTACAGTGGTTTGACACCAACAGAATCCTTTATACAGATGACCAATGCCACTCACTGACAGCAGCCAGAAGAATGATACATTTTACATACACATAATGCAGAGGCAAACAGCAAGATCCAACAAACAAGCATTAAATTAACTGAGTAAAAGCTTGGGATGTTCTTTAAAAGACAACATCCAGTACAATTCAGGCTGTATTTTCCATTCAACTCTATCCTACAGTGTTGCAGCACATCAGGGTTTGAAAGGCGTGCGTCTGTCGGCTCGATGTCTCTGCAGACTTGTTTGGATAAATGCTTTGGTAGAGAGTTCTACACAGCAAAGACAAATATTGACAGCAACATGTATACACCTGTTTCACCATAAAAGACCTGGCATGAGGAATGTGTGGATGAGGAAGGCTCAACAGAGGAGACATGATGGCATTTAATCCACACACACACACACACACACACATCAGATTAAATAATAAGTTTCCATCACAAGCTTGATCAGAGTTCAGAGCCATGCGGCCATTCAAACCCTGACTGTGTGCCTACTTCAATCCATCAATTTCAGTCTGTATGTCGTCTGTACACTGGGGGAGAATGAGAAGTGTTTGAAGTTGGGGGCTGGACGTAGAATTAGGGCCACCACCGGGTACTTCTGCAGAGGGACATCGATCCTAGCCCACCTCAGTATTTCAGGTTACGGGCCAGGACGTCACAAACAGCCCAAACACACTCGCGTACTCAACGGCAGCGCACGTGTGTTGGTGCTCCTCTGAGAAGGACACACAGGTGGAGCCCAGAAAAAAATATCAGCAGAGTAACCCCGCTGTTCAGCAGGCTGCACTCATATCAGACCACCTCAGCCAGAGCCGGACTCACATCCTCTGCTCTGGCTTCAGTCAGTCACCTCTCAGCTCCCAGCCAGCCTCAACGAGGGTCTTCGCCGGCCATGGTGTTAGCTTTGTCCTGAGAAACGACTGCCCTGAAAACTGAGCGGCTGGAGGTGAAGCTGAGCTTAAAGGCTGACTGGGAACTAAGATGACAGGATGGTAGGACAGTCTAACATGAGAGCAGCCCGCTAAACGAGCAGGGTTTAACCTCAGCAGCCGGCCTGGGTGATGTTTCCACCGGAGCTCTTGGTCACGTCCAAAGTGGTAAAGATCTGAAGGATGAAGGGGAGAATGCATGTCAGGCAGTGCAGCTTTTATAGGTTTCAGGAGTACACGTTTAACATTTTTACAGCCGACAGGAATTTCGCAATTGAAAAATAACAAATGAGTTAGTTTCTAGGTGAAAAATGCTGTTTGGTGTTTAGAACTATGGTTCAATAAAGGAATCTCAAACTTGGCCTTGGGCATAACCTGGTTAAATTAAGTGTCCTGCATTAATATGAAAAGATGATATGCGACCACACTTCAAAAAATGGAAATTCATGTGAACATCAAACAAGAGGCAATTGAGCAGCTTAATGTGCTGCAATTATCTACCACTACATTAACATAATGAATGTATAATGCTGAGGTCTTTAATTGAGCTAATTAATGCACAGCACAGTAAGAAGATATCCATGATGACTAATCTTAAGATCAGCAAAAAAACAAACATGGTTAACACACTCTTCCACAACATGACAAAAAGAAACTCAGGCCTGTTGAGACTGTGGCTGCCATGTTTTAGATTTTACATTTGCCAAAGCACAGGTTTGTTTTGGACAACATGCTAAATATGGAAAGTGAAAAATCTACACACACCGACAGTTTTCTGTTTGAGTTCAAGCTGCATGCTGCTACTGCCAAAATCTATTTTGCTGTGCAGAATTTGGCAATTTCCTGCTCGTTCTTCCTGGTTAGGCAACAGGACACTAGTGCAACATGCTGGAAAATTTGAATAACCTGTCTTGCTCTTAGATCACTATTTTACAGCTAAAAGTTAGCCACCCTAACCTCAGGCAAACTCTGAACTTGGAGCCCTGCTTCCATGGTAACAATCAGTGAGTGTGTTTACATGCAGACTAGTATCCACGTTTAAAGCCTGCTTTGGATCATATTTGGGATGTGACGTTTACATGGAGCATAAGACACCAGGCTAGTCATCTATCTGTGAACATGACAGTTAGATGCTTACATTTGCAACACATAACCAGGATATGCCAAAATCATAGTAACTAAGATACTAATGTGCATGTCAGCACAGTCAGTAATACCAGCTGATCAGACAAAAAAAAAGGAGAAAAACAAGTAATTTGTGGTTTTCTAACAATATTGTGGAGCGAGTAATGAGTTTTAGGGAGTGCAATGACCTGCTGGAAATACAGAGGAGTGAGGACGTCCTCAGTCATTTTGGTTTGCACAAAGAAACCATCCAGAGCCTGATTAGTTAGCACAAGAACTGAGTACTGCCACATTCAGAAGCACTGATTCTATGCTTCTATCAGCTTTACATCCTTAGAAATAATTGCAGAATTTTCACAGTAAAATGTCCCTGAAGGCAAAAGTCAGCCATAGTCAAAGTCTCAGAACTCAATCAGACTAATTTTACTGTGCACTACAATTTGACAGAAATCTACATCAGATCTGGCACATAATGACAGAGCTGACTTCTTACCTCAGCACAGGTTGGGTGGATGCCAATGGTGGTGTCAAACTGCTCCTTGGTGGCACCACATTTCATTGCTGCACCAAAGCCCTGCGTCACCTCTCCAGCATTTGGACCCAGATAGTGGAACCCAATGACTCGATCCTAGAGCGCGGCCGTAATAACAAAACACCATCATGCATGTGACACAGCAAGGGCGCAAGTTTGCAGGTTGCTGCAGGTTCAGAGCTGATGAAACACTGTAAAAGTAGAACTAATCTTACGCTGTCCAGTTTATTGCAGATGAGCTTGGCGTAGCACTTGTTGTTGTCTCTGCCAGGCACAGTGAACTCCAGAGGCCACAGCAGACTGTGGAACACCTGAACATAGAGACCACACACACAGTGATGCTCTGTCAGCGTGCAACCGGCTGCATTACATGCGCAATGAATAATATTGATAATAACTACTAAGTATACTTATGCAGGTTTTTTAAGATTTCCAAATGAAACGTCCAATAACACAAAAAAACAAAAAGCAAGTTTTGCTGTTCAGCTAAATCTGCAGCTTAAGTCTGTCTGGACATACTGACGAGCTCAGATTACTGTAAAATTGTGTACTAATACACCACATTTTTTCTGGTTGGCACGCTGACCTTGCCTGCACAAACAAGTAGAAGTGACGATGGCTCAACTGTAACAGACACATTCAAGCTGCAAGCAGCAACTAGACGGAAACCGCAGACAGAAACTAATCTGATTGGACGAATTCTTTAACCATTCAAAGGCAAACTCGGATAAATCCACCAAGAAGACACTCATTCGTTGCAGTCCCATACTAAATAGTTTGAAATTTGCTCCATAGCAACCAACTATAAACAGTAAAATCTTGCTTTTAAATGCATGAGTAATAATAATAATCATAATAGTAATAATAATAAAACAAAGGTACATTTTCCTGAGTATTTACATACTTTTACTTAAGTAATATTTTCAATGCAGGACTTTTTTACTTAAGGACCTGAATACTTCTTGATCACTGAACACACCCCAGCTTGCATGGCAGCATAAAGGTTTACAAACACGACCAGCTGAGTCAGTATAAATACTGCAACCATCTTTCTAGGCTACTCATGTATTACGGTATTACAATATAGCCAGTCACAAGGTTTGCAGTCAGCTGAACCAGATGGTCAATAAATTATTTAGATGACTGTGTCATTGTGTGTGTGTGTGTGTTACCTCGATGTTGTCCTGCCCATAGAGCTCAGTGGCTCTCTCCTCTGACAGACCACAGGCTCCGTACTCCAGCGGGGTGAAGACAGTGGTGGGAACGTTGACGTAGTCACACTGCACAAACACAGAATATTAATTCCTGTTTGGTATATGAAGCCGCTGCTGTCACAGGTCACACAAACCTTCCAACTTTTCAGAACAATACTGCCTATAAATTTAACATCACATCAGAGTTTGAGACTCCACACCAAAAACAGACTCATTTCAAACTAAAAAACTAATTATACAATCTAAATTAAGTACAAATAAAAGGCATAAACATGGTAAAATATTCACGTCTTGTACTGTGGCACTTCTACATCATCATTAATTAATGCAGCCAATTTTTTTTTTTAAATGTGATAAAATCAGTTTCATGGAGAACGACTGTGTGACAAGTTGGCCCGGGAATTTCTCTGGGCTTCACTATTTAAACTTTTATTCAATTCCATTTTACAAATCAACTCTCCATCTATTTTGATGCACCATTTTTCTTTATTTCCACACATTTTATCACTGGACTGACCACATGTTTTGCTGTTAATGCAAAGTGTCATTGTGATGGTGTGTTGTATAGACTACACAGCTCTGAGTTTGCTACAAGTTTCCTGTCATTGTAATTATGTTAAAATCAAACATGCTAACAGCAATCAGAGAATTTGCAGGTCTGAAGTGTTAAGTGTCTTTTATGCCAATGTACCTTTATTTTTGAGCCCCCGAAGAGGCGCCTAGCCAGCAGCTTGCCAGCCTGGATGGCTACAGGTGTCAGCTCCCACTTGCCTTCCAGAATGTCTCCAATGGCGTAGATGTGGGACACATTGGTCTGTTCTTCATCGTTCACTGGAACTTTTCCATTCCTGGAGGATGGCACAGAGAGGTCAGTGACCAAGAGAACAAAGCAAACTTCATTCAATTTCATGCCTTGTTGGGAGAGTGAAATTACATCTCTTTGCACTACTAAATGGAAAACATTTGAATTCTGATTAATTTGATTCACTATCTATTCAAATTTATTAAAATTATCTTGGGCATCCATAAGTAAACTAGATATTTGACCGGCAGAAATCAAATGAATTGGGTCTTAAGTCATGTCAGCCAGAATGGGCAAACACAACTGTAGTAGTATTTTTATAAGTCACGCTATATGCTAGTGCACAGAAGCACAACAATCAAACCTGCTGTTGGCCCCTGAACCCAGTGGTCCTCTGACTGTGTGTCGACTTCAGCTGAATACTACGTAGGTCATAAGACTGGGGCATATGACTCACCCAGTGCTCTTTTAAGCTGGCCTCATGCGGTCTTAATCTCTGTTGGCCTCACAGGCTGAGCCATTCAGTCATTCACAAAATAGTGGAAAGACAACACCCTCAAAGAAAAGGCTACACTTTCTAGGTGCTTATGATTGGAATAAATAATCAATAATCAAAACATACATATTAGTAAGATTAATTTAACTCTAGTTTTCTAACTTCACATCTGAAATAAAAATGGGCAGAAAAAAGGAACAAGAAATGCATTGATGGATGACATCAACCCGACTGAGTCTAATCAAAATCAGAGCATATAATACAACATGACCACACCAGCTTTAGAAGCTCTTACACTAAGACAACTGACTTTACGCACCTGATACACTGTACAGAGACTAACAAGACACCCCTCCTCTCCCTCTACCAAATCCCCCAACGCACTCACACACCACCCCTGCAGAGAGCCATGGGATGGCAAAACTGCTGAATCACCATGACTGTACCACGAGTCTTAAAGGCACAGGCCGCCCCATCTAGTGGGACAGACTTACAGAGTGGAACAAAAAAAAAAAAAAAAAAATCACACAATAAACAATAAACTTACTTGGGGTTGACTTTGACCCCTGCCTTGTCCAGGCCAATCTTGTCTGTGCATGCGTCTCGGCCCACTGCTATCAGCACCTGAAAAACGAGAAAATGGGTGGTTACGTTTAAAGGAAGTCCGCAGGTCATTTCCAGCAGGGAAGCTGCTGGCATGCTATTTACACATGAATGGCTACATGTAGGCTGGAGACAAAAAACAAGGAGTGGAAACATGAGAAAAGAAAAAGCTACTGGAAGATATCAATTTCTAAATTGATTAAAAAGGATAATTCCACAACATGGCAGCTCCCTTACTTTTTGATACTGGCACCAAAACCTAGTGCTTAACTTTTCTAACTTTTATTTTTAAAAATCAAATTACATCAAAATCTGAAACATCACATCTACATCATGAACCAACAAAAATCCACTCATTATTATTATTATTAAACGTTATTTTATCACTTATTCTCACAGTGACATAGTTTTCTAAAAGTTCATTGGTGTTTCATATTACAAGTTTCGATTTCAAAATGCCCTTTCTTCAAAAGTCTGTTTTCACACCAGTATTTTCCCAAAAACACTTATGTCATGCTACTTTCGAAGCATGCAAGCTAAACAAAATGACAACGACAACAATGGCAAAGTAGTTCTGAGTCAACCAAACAGCCGCTGCTGTAAATAAACACAGTACACAGACACTGAAGCCAATGTCTCCTTTAACTTAGCTTAATAAGGCTATATATGCTACCTAGCTAACTGGCTAACTAGGTCGGCAGGGAAGAGACCACATTAACATTCATGATGCTTTTTATAACAGCCAGCAATGATTGGTCTGTCAGCAAAGTGGGGAGCAACCGTAGTGATGGAGTAGATGACACGGAGAGTCTATGGTGGAAAAACATAAGAAGCATCCAAGAAAAGTTTCTGATGCTCCAGATGACAAAGAAACTCAGGAAGATTAGGAGGAAGCACTCCAGCAGGTGTGGGAGATGAGGGGGAGCTCACCTGTAGGCATGCGTCATAATCGCATGTCCACAGTGTTTGTAGAGGGGGCAGACAAAAGTAATGAACTGCAGGTTTAAGAGAGCCGGGGGGGATATGTGATTGGCTGAAAGGTGAGACGGCAGTGACAACGGCATCATCAAGAAAAGTGACATGAAATAAAAAGTGACATTATGATATCAACCATTATGAAATAAAAAAACATTTTGAAATAAAAACTTATATAATGAAACCACAGCTATTACAAAATATGTAACATTTCCAAATAATTTCTCAGTTATTTCAAAATTTGTTGGCCAGTATATCTACTTACCATAATATACTATATTATGATTAATATGATTATTTACATCATGTCTTTTTCTATTTATTTAATATTGAACATCATAGAAAATTGGCCCACAGCATCACAGACAGGAGAATGACAGGAAGAACAAACTGATGAGTACATACTGTGTTGTACTCTCCCTCGATGATCTCATCAGTTTCTGTGGACTTGGCTGTCACCTTCAGCCTGCCAGGAGTGCCTGCCTCCAGCTCCTCCACCTGACACACACAGACGCAGGGACGTCACAGAAAAGAAAATCTTTGTGCTTCTGTCACATGTCTAGCTGATAATGCAAGGTACAACAACAAATCTGATACTGTGCGATGACACACAGATCAAAAAGTCTGCTGACAACATATTGCCTGAGCACAATGTGGTTTAATTCTGCGTCAGTTAAAAGGTTGAGAGACAGAGTCACTGGGAGCATATTTACTCAGTGACCAAAGTGCACATGTTGTGGTTGTATCCCAGAAGCTGAATGCGTTCGAAGTGGTTGTCAATCAGAGTTTTTCTGTGAGGTGACCAGGTTGCCTCTCTGACCAAAGAGATGGTGGACAGGGGCCGTGGATTGCAGGGTGGTGCTGTATCTCTTAAAATTGTCCAATTAAAAAATTTGACACAAAGCATATGCTGTAATTTTGAAGGACCACACCCATTTCCACTGCAGCTCACCATATTGTAACAAGCACACATTACATTGACGGTGTTTTAGTTGACGCAGCCTCTTCACTTACCACACAGGACTCGAGTCAACACTCACCTTTATAGGGACATATTTGCGGAGGAACTTTACACCATGCTCCTCCATGTGCTCTCCGGCACGGTTGGCCATGTCCTGGTCGAAGCCCCTGAGCAGGATGGACCGGACCATGATGGTGACATCGAGACCCAGACCGGCTAGGAAACCCCCGCACTCCAGAGCCACATACGACGCCCCGATCACCAGGGTCTTTCCCGGACAGTAAGACAACGAGAAGAGGTCGTCACTGGTGGACAAACACAGACAGACACACAGGGGATCAAACAGAGTGGGGGTAAAAGATGAAGCCTGAGTGCTCTCCAGCTACTGATGTCTCAAATGTCCATTTACCTCTTGGCGATTATGGCAAGCTAAGAATAATAACATTATCCACATAATTCCACGGCGGCATTCCCCTTTCCAGACTAGATCGCCTATCCTGAAAACAGCTAACATGCCTACATACAGTACACTGTGAGACAGAGCACACAAAATCCATAAGTGCTCAGGCTGGGGTTGTGCCTTGTGTCACACAACAACCTTTGGTTTGAGGCTTTGTACGACTAAGTGAGCAGTATGAAACCACCTGTGGGTTGCCAAAACAGCATCATAATCACCAAAGACACCTGAGGATAATCTTACACAACATTTAGACAGCTGGGAGATTAGTAGATGTCCTGAGGCACGGCCACCTGCGGAGGATACAAGTGCCCAGATCATTAAAGGGTGTGTTTGTGCTTTCAGAGATCAAACACTATGGCATGAGACACCTCTTTAGACACCTGCTGAACCCGCTTTCTGGTCTAAAAATGAGCTCTGGACGGGGCCTCCACTAACACAGCATGTCATTAGGTCGGGCTGGTGGTGTCCGAGCCGCCGTGCAGCTGGTACTGTGCTCTCACCTGGTGATGCAGTACTCCTTGTCTCCAGGAATGCCCAGGTAACGAGGCCTCTCGCCTGTAGCTAAGACAAACTTAGCTGATGTGTAAAATGTCTCTTTACCACGTTTGTTTGTTGCCTGTAAAGAAAAAAAAAAAAACAAACTTGATGAGTCAGGCGCTACAAGGAACACACAGCTAACAATATGCATTTTGACTGACTCGTTAAGCGAAGCATATCATTCATCAGTCATGTGCAGCATGTTTTTAAACATCTCCCATTTGCTTTGGTTGTGGCCAGATCTATTGATAAGTAAAAAAGCCGACAACAATGACAAAACAAAGAAAACAAAAAGATCAGTTGCCTAAACAGGCTAGACACCATTTCAGAGCAAAGAGCTTATCAAGATTAGTGACGAGTAGATGCAGAAAACAGTCTGTCAAGTCTATAACTGGAACCAAACAAAGCAATCCCAATTCAAGATCTGTTCAAGTACACTGAAGGTCCCTTGACATCACAAACACTTAGTTACCTTGATTTTGTGTGGTTCAATGAACTCTGCATAGGCATTGACATAGTTGACATTCTTGTCTCTCAGTGCCACCCGGTAGCCCCAGTTCAGTGAGCCAATGTAGTTGTTCACTGCTGTCTTCATCGTGTCCCAGTTGTGTTTCACTGCGTGAAGACAGAAGGCCATCAGTGGAATCAGTGGAAAGAAAGCAAGGGACTAGTGACGAGGCTTCCCTCTGATTTACCACAGCAAGCTGGTCCGATGTCCCCCCTTCGTGACCTTCTAGGTCTGTGCCCGGAGCCCTCACCTGTCTCTTCAAACTCCCAGCCGAACTTGCGTGCGTCCTGCATGGCTGTGCCCAGCAAGGCCGTCTGGTGCATCAGCTTCTTGGGAATGCAGCCCACATTGACACATGTTCCACCGAGACCTGATCACCACAGCAGAACTCATTAACGACTGAATTAGATTCAAACAAATACTGCATCACGGGTGTCTGAAAGTGGAAGATTCATACCCCAGGAGGTTCCCTTTGGCGTGGGCACCACATAGTCCAGTACCATGACCTTCTTCCCCAACACAGCAGCTTCCTATTGTCAACAGAGCCAATGTTACTGCAAAATTACACAAATCTGTACTTTACCAAAAAGTGTCTGAAGTCTGTAAGCAAGTGGAAACGGTTAATGGCTCAAACATAACTGCAGTTACTGATTACAGTATTTCGACATTAACTTTAGTTTCACTCTGATTCTGTTCAAACCGCACAATTGCACAACAGAGCAGCATCCACTGCAATTAAGTTTCAACAGGTAACACTGTGAATGTGTTACTTGATTCTGTCACCTTTGAGCAGGCGAGACCTCCAGATCCTCCTCCAATGACGATCAGGTCATAGTCATAGGCTTCATTTTCTCCACTTAATAGCTGCTGCAGGCTGCCGTCTTTATGAGCCTGACAGAAACATTAACACAACGATGTATCAATATAACACTTGTGTACGTTGATTGTGTAGTGAGTGTGTCAGGTGTGGCCACAGTCACGCTTTCTGCTTTTGTTTACACAGTATTCAGCCAACTCTGAACCTACATTTCAGCATTTCTAAGGATGTCGTACTAAATCCAAGTTCCAGCCACTCTCAGGGGAAGGAATGACACAGCTGATTTGCAACACAGCAAACAGCACAATTATTAACACAGGACAAGTGTTTGGATAAACACTGAAGTTTGCTTCATCACAGGAAACTTCCCAGTAACTTTCAAGTAGTGTTGGCATTTTCAAAATAACACTTCCAGTAGTGAGCTATTTTTTACACTTTGTAGCTGGAGAGCTGGTCAGTGATGTGGAAGCGCCTCTGGTGCTGGCTCATACACACTATTTTTGCTCAAAATTTGTCCCAGTGTTCTGGCTTATAAAACACAATGAAAGACAAAGCAGAACCTAAAACCAAGACCTTAAGGGTTCTACAGATTCAGGTCATGGAAGCTCTAGGTTACGGATTGGGAGTTCTCGTAATGGAAAAGAGTCAATAGCTTGCAACGGATAAATTTAAATGAAAAAGTTACTGTACTGTCCCCATCAACACTTCTGTGAAAAGGTGAAACTACAGTTGACCACAGTGTGGCATGAACTGCTGATATTTGATTAAGAGTTGCCTCCTTCATAATTAATTTTTAAGCAAATCAAACATTAGTGGGCTGAGCTTCAAATGTGACTTGAACCAAACAGGCTCTTTTGTACAGTTTGTGGCCTCTGACCAAGCCACTTGATTGAGTAGTAATCATGTAATGAGGAGATTGGCAACACTTACAAAGATGTATAACACAAAACTTTGAGCACCAAAGAATAAAATCCCCTGAAAACAGTCTCTTGACACACATTTGTTCCTCACCTGCAATGTTTTGTCACAGCCTCCAATGTGCATCTTGTTGATGAAGACATTAGGAACAGTTTTCTGTCCAGTCATCTCGAGCAGCATCTCCTGGTAGTTACTTCCATCCTCTGGACAGAAGGATTAATGTGTTATGTATAACACATTATGTATATGACTTTGTTTTGAATGCTTGCCCAGAGTAACACCTTAAAGACAAACTGAAAATGACATATGCAAATAAAAGGGGAAGCATGGCATGAGATGAAATATTCACACGTCATTCATCATTTTCTGTACCAGCAAATCTCAAAGTCTGTCTCTGTGCTAATACCACGGACACTTTCAGCACAAACACAGAGGTCGTGTTCAAACAGTCATCTACTTTTCAAAAGGTTGTACATAGTAAGTTTAACCAATTGGAGTTTATTAATAATGCAAAGCTGTTGCTATGTTTACCTGCAATTTAACAGTCCCACTAATGAAGTCGACCTTTGCTTGAGGTATCTGGTCAAATGATTTTAGTGGACATCAGCCAATCAATTTTCCACAGCCATGGAACAAATCAAGACTATTATCTGTAGTAATAATAGGAAGTGTAATATTGGATCAGTTCTGGCCACCAGCTGTGATGTAACAGGTTGGTCAAAATCATACACTGCACAGTGGAAATACTCTTTTCTGTCTTAGCAGCAATTCAAGACTTTGACTCTTGCAACATTTGAATGTGGTGAACTGAACCTTTAACATCACGTTCTGCCGGATTATATCTTCTTAAAGATGGTTAATCCTAAACATCCCTGCATACTCCCTTCAACATACAGCTGAGACTATGACAGAAAGAAAGCTGGAGCACAGAGGTTGGAGTTTGCTCAGATATGGCACAAGGCCAAGATATCTTCGGTGAGTGACTCAGCAGGTTTTGTGTTGCTGCAAAGGAAGCCTGCTGCAGTCTGGGGTAAAACAACATCCCCGCTCCGCCATGCAGGACGATCATCTCAAATGTGTTTGCAGAAAATTGTGTGTGGTGTATACCACAGTATAATTTAGTTGTATGTAGATATAAGGACATTTGTTTGTTAATGTACAGTTTTTATCAACTTTCTCTATAAAATCAAGAAAACTGTACCAAAGATGAAATCTTGTACAACATCCAGACAGTACACCATTGGGTGCACAGCCCAGTTTCTGAGTTTGAAAGTGCTGACCTGCTTCTCCAAGAAAGCCGTATCTCCAACCTGCCATTGAACTTGAAACATAAGTGAAAGCGACATGACCTGTAGCTTTGTACTGATCACCTCCATCTTACCTATGAGGTCCAGCTCCACCACGTTACACTCGACTTTCAGCTCTTTGAACAAGTCTTTCACCTACAAAAGACACAGATTGGACAAAGGTTTCCTCAGTTAGGGGGTGCATATTCTCCTAATACACAAGACACCAATTTAAGCCGAAAAACCTCCCCTGTTAGCAAAAAGTCACTTAAAATTCGCAGTACACTGAGATACTCCATATTCATCATTTACATTAGTTACAAAGCTTTTGGCTAAGCTCCTCTGTGCATAACATATGCTGACGATAGACAGACTTGAGTAACAAGTAATCAAATTATAAAAATGATAACTTTCCAGAAACAAGTGCTGCTTTGTAAACATCGCGCGAGTCGACAGAGCGTCGTTTTACTTAGTTAATTACGTATGGATGTAACCAACTTTAAGGACGTGAGGGCACATTAATCGGCTAACACGTTTCTGATTTAACGTGATATAACATGTCAACCTACTAAGGTCAATTCTGCTGAACGGCTCGACGTTAAGGGTTTTGTGTGATTTGGCTAACATGAAACCTTGTACAGTATTGAGCCGCTGACCGACTTCACACTGCAAGGGCAGACCAGCAATTAGACCAAGCCCGTGTACTTCGCGGAAGAAGATGGAAGTTTTCGGCCGGCATCAGTAAAGTCCCCCCGCTTCGACAAAATGAACACCTTACCTTAACACAATACGGACAGTAGCTTTTGCTGAATACAATCACTTGATTGGAGTCAATAAGCTGCTGTATTCGAGATTTGAGTTCCTCCTTCCCGGTGTCATTTTCGATGGGAGGCATTTTGATGGTATTTCCGTCTGCCTGGGCTGGGCAAGCTTCGATAGACGGCTGTGTAGAGAAAGAGGGGGGGTGGGGGAGTGGGGAAACAAATGAAACCGCACCAAGTCTCTCTTAGTAATATATGACTGTCCCTCGGTACTTTCTCCAAGAGAAAATACCAGAAAGCAGGTTAACTGCGGTCCTAACCTCTGTTCCTCTCCTTCTGCTGTCAGCGGCTCCTCTCCTGACCGCGCCAAACGTCGTTTACCATTTCTTGTCTCACTGCTTTAGGTGCACTCGATTACATTTTCTTTCTTCACCGCGTCGTCGGTTGCTTATCATTGACAACAGGAAGAACTCCGCCCGCACGGCCAATCCCGTGCTTCAAAACGTATCTTCCTACAAAAAACGTCACAGGGTTGCCTATTTACATGCCGTAAAAGCACACAAACTATTATTCCACAGAAATATTACTATTTGAACAAAGGTATTTACTTTGACTCGTATTTACATAAAAAAACATAGACCTCATACTAGTCGGGGCGATGATAATGGAAATATGGGGGCCTACAGGCGCCTGTGGAAGACAGCTAATCCTAAATTAACAAAGAAGGAGAAAGAAGATCATGCATGTGTTATTGTTTAATATTGATAGCAGCATAATATAGAGCCGACCACTGATCATGTGATTCTTCTGATTTCACATTTCTATCCCTACGTACCTCTACTTGTGTTGGCCCATGAGCTAATAGTCTGTTATGTAGCGCCATCTGCCGGTGAAAATAGATCATGGCAAGTCACAGGTGCTCTGCATCCCCATAATATTATTGGCTGTCTCATTAGGGGTCTCCTCCTCATCTCCCCGGAAAAAATATTTATATTTTCTTACTGACTGTTCCCATGATCTTTTCAGTGTTTTCTTATTTAACAGACAACGGGCCTAATCTTGAAACACTGTAATTACCCAATGAGTGAAACTACTTATTAACTGTTTATTTTATTGAATAGTGATGGGAAACGTTATTAAATTATAGACTTATACTGCACACTGTACCACTATACTTATGCATATACTTTCCAATAAGATGGTCAGTGTACTGTGGCATAATATTTTCTGTTCCGTGTTAATGGTGTCACTCAAAATTGTAGAATAAGACGAAGAGCAAACATTAAAAAGAAAGAAAAAGACAAAGGGCTCTCCAGCGATTTAGTACTGCACTTTCATAATGTTGGGGGACTCACAAAAGACGGGTTCAAGTTATGTTTTTTTATATATCATATATAATTTCCTTCAGAAGCAGAGAAGACATTATCCAGCTCTTTTATATACTGACAAGCACTCTTCCTGACAAGTAAACTGAACTAAATGTTTAGAATGAGTGGAGTGTCCATTTAAGAAGATCACAAATAAAATAATCTCAGTGACATATGAACTAATCTTTACCTCTTGGTTGTATTTGTTATTTAAATCATTAAAGTTGGGGACATTACATAGACTAAGATTCTTTTCCTGGAGACTTACACTAACCGTAATCTAACTCTAACCTTACCCTGACCTTAGGCCTTATGCTGTGGAAGGCAAGTCCCCACAATGAATTATTTTTACATGTCTACAATCTTTTTTAGACCAAAATAATGAGTGGCTTCCCCATTCATGTTTACATTTACACATTTTTAAGCCAATATAATATATGAAGTGTAGATCAGCAGGAGGTTGGGGCACTATAGTTCAGTCAGTGTAGCTGTAATTTCTATGGTACACTACTGAAAATGTCCATTCTTAACATGAAGTGGCGTCGGGCACACTGGGTTGGGACATATGTTACTCATATTACTATTAAGAGAAGCAAATGTGTCAACAGTGGCCCACTCAGCAAACAACGCTCAGGTCACCAACAAAAAAACTAAATCAGTTTCAGTTATGAAATACGGGAAATTAATGTCAGATGTGACGGCTTGTATGTCAAAATGTTATGCAGATATTTTACAATAAACTACAAGAGTTTAGAAACCACGGTTGCCATATAAAGCCATGTATAAATATTTACTTCTGATTAATGGGTTAAAAAAAACGGGGTTTTTGAGCAACATTTAAAGGCAGCATGTCAGCCACTACCGCAACGCGCGGCTCCCCCCTGCTTACGTCACACTGCTGAATCAGGTTGGTGTCATCACAGAAACGTAATCTGCACGCATAATTTCCAGGTGAGTTGGATGACTTCCACCTTTAGCGGAGAGCTGCTGGGGGCGATTTCAACAGAGTTCACGATGATTATTCAACAGATGAAGACACACAGAGACACTCCTCAGTCATTCCTTTAACAAGTTTGAACAAGAGCAGATGATGATGATGATGATGGTGGTGGTGGTGGGGGTGTGAAGGGCCTCATTCTCAGCTGTGTTTAACAGTGCCTGTTTGTGTGTGTGTGGGTGTGTATTTATCCGTCCCTGCCTGTGTCTTGACACTTGCACTGTTGCTCCACCTCCATCGCCTTGAGCTGAAGCCTCAGCTGAGCCGCAGTGAAGCACTTTCTGAGGAAGGAGCAGACAGGAGGCGGACTGGTGAGGACAAACCGAGAGACATTTGACGATGGCAGAGAATAAGATGGGCCCAAACCTCCAAGCTGGAGCTGGATTCCTCGCCAAACGGGTCCAGAAGTCTTTGAATCGAGCTCAGGAGAAGGTGAGCCAGGGAAATCAACTTTGTAAAGTGACATTTGAGTGTATTAAACTTCAAAACCGTACACTAGAGGCACCGTCATCAGTTTGGTAAACCACGAGACAAATTTATTTAAGATTGTTTTGTCATCCATTTGCCATCCTGCGGGGATATAATCTCAGTAGGAGCCCAGCTGTAATATGAAACAGACTTTTTCTCAGAATTACTCTAATAAGGTTTTCTTCAGGAGCAGACCATAAAGCATATCTGAAGGGGACGTAGCTTAGTATAAGATTTACAAGAAGGCTCCTAAACAGGGACAAGTAGCTCCTTCAGATGGTGAATGTAGCTGCTATGACTTTAGTAGAAAGTGACAAATGAGAGAATTGAAGAATATCTGTATAGCTTATGAAATGTGTTGCTCTGCAGCTACAGTCCTGGTACTTTCCTAGTCTCTAGTTCCGTTATCTATTCGAGTACCAAATTGTAACTCATGATGAAATACTCACAGGTGAGAGGATAAAATCAGGTCAAGCCTAGTTGCTTGACCTCACCATAGCAAAGAATCAGTGATTCTGACTGTGAGAGGAAAGGAAATGCTCTCTACACAGACTATTAACCACATGCTCAGCCTTTGTGTGCTGTGTGTATCTACTTCTGAGTGATTTGGCTGTGAGTGTGAGGCATTAATAAAACAGAAACGTGGACTTTCCCACTCTGAGCATCGTGGTGTTGTTCAGCGCTCTACAGCTGTGTGCGGACACAAAAGCTGCCACTTCCTGACTGTGCACTTCCTCTTGCTTGCTGAGGCTTTCTCACTTAGTTGGTGGTTGATTTCGCTGCTCCACTTAAAAACAGCAGCTACAGAAGTTTGCATATAGTCTGATGCAAGACAAAGCCCATTTTGGGGATTCAGGGATTTTTTTATCGTGGAAAATGGCAGGACAGACATGATAATGACAGCCTTTGTTGCAGATTCATAGTTGAAGGTCATTCAGTGTGGGATTAAGGCTTTCAAACAGCTGCAAGCAGTGGACTGTGAAGGACACTGTAATAGTTGGCCATGTGTGTCTTGTTTAGAGGAGGTGTAGCAGAATGTGGTACTAATGTGCCCTGACATTATCTTATTGCAGATTCATCAGTGTCTGCAATATATATACTGTATGTTGACCAATAAGAAACAAGGCACTGCAGTGCAGGGATGTCCAAGATGTGTTTGAGGTGATTTAGAAACAGTGTCACCAACTTTGGCCACCAGAGAGCACAGAGAAGTTAGTTTTTTTGAGAGAATGAGTTGTTCAGTACATATTGTAGTCAGTTCTTAAAAAATGAATGTATGGGATCCTTTATGGATCCCAAATGTCAAAGTTGGTTACCCAGACCAATAATGAATTCTTGTGGCTGATACAGATTTTGACATTTTTGAGAGTTTAAAAAAATATGATAACAATAATACAATGTCATGAGAAGGATGTCTTACTGTTGGAAAACTCAACTTGTCAGTGCTCTGTGTCATTTACATCAGTACCGACATGTCTGCAATAATCTGATATGAACCCAGTTAAAGTACACCACCAAATGGCACTTCTATAACACTCTCGAACTGACAATGGGCAGTTTCAGATATAGGATCAAAATAGATGCAGCAGAACCAGAGATATCAACTTTTTTATTCCATGCATTCTACTTCCTCATCAAAAACCTGGCACCCACATTACCCACAGTGCAACTCAACTGCTTACAGTTCAGTCAGATTCAGGTGTGTTTTGCTAGTTGCAGCTAATGTAGCCATGACAAGTGGGTTACAGAGGTCTGGTAACTTCTCACCTGGGGGTTTTATGACATTTTCAAAAGTAGTCTTCAGATGCTGAGTCGAGTGACATCACTTGAGGATGTTTGTCAAACTTCACACAGCTGCCTCTGGAGGCATATAGGGCTTTATACAATTTATCCCACATATGCAATAGTACTCCCCAACACCTATAAGTAGAATTTGATGAGTAAAATCAGTTGAGTTATATATTAACTAGTTAAGCTTGAGTTATCATTAATGCTTGAAACTTTGGTCTGTCTAATGTTGTAATTTGCTTTATTGTCCTCTTTCAGGTTCTTCAAAAACTGGGCAAAACCATGGAGACCAAGGATGAACAGTTTGAGCTATGTTTCCAAAGCCTCAACAAACAACAGGTACACCAACATGGACCCTTTTTAACGTGGTTGTCCATGCTATTTACTGCCAGTGTCATAGAAAGGTCCTATAAAGTTTTTGCTTCAATCCTTATTTAGAGTTAAATGGCTCATTTTATCCCCCTTAGCAGAAATCTCCAGTTAAATGGAGCACTGTGAAGTCGAGGAAAAAGAATAGTGTTTTGTTATTGCTTTTGAGATGCCAGCCCACAAGTTCACACAATCAGCTTGGCCCTGAAAACAGGAAATACTTGAAACAAGATGCAGCTCTTTCTCATTTTCTCATCCATTCTGCATGAATACTGCTGTATCTGTCTTCTCTAGATACCTAAACATAAACATTACCCTTGATATTAAAAGAAATGAGATGAGATGTGTGTGCTCATATTCAAGAAACTGTCCATTTTAAGGGTTATCCACATTACCATGAACTCATAGCTTGGGCCAGTTTTTGAAAGGATATAAAGTGATATTATGTAGCATTTGAAAGAGGAAATAAAACAATCTTCCTTTTACAAATGAAATGTTGAAATTTTGAATGTGTTGAAAAGCACTAAAATGCACCCTTGCCCAGTGTAATACACTTGGGGGTTTTGTTGCCACAGTCTCACTTGGTCTGGTTTGACCATTAGCTTGTGGGCGTATGTTAACAAACTTTTGATAAATATTGCTTTACAATGGAAGTGACTGAATCAGCACGCCTCTTTTCTTCTTGTGCTTCTCTTACACTATGTTTTAACATTCATCATTATCCTGTAACTCACTTATGGCCACAATTGCAGCTGTTAACTTAAGTTGCTCAAAGCTCATTCAGTGTTGAATGCAACAACTACAGTACATATTGGAGGGAAACTGACAGGGAGCAACAGGAAGGAAGTCTATGGGCTGACAAGACACGCTGCTTTCAGTTCACCACTACTATCACCACAATGCTGGGATTGTTATTTAATTTGAACTCGACGCTGTGATCAGTGGAGCAGGTATTGCGGGTCATATGAAGCAGAAAGTTGGAGCAGAAAGAGTGACACTGCAAACAGAAGCACACTGATTTCATCTCTTTAGGTTGTTAAGGAAATGATGAAGCATAAATGGCTCAGATCTGCCATAGAGATACTGTTACTGGGTGTAACTTTTCTGTATTTTCTCCTTTGTATTTTGCTTCTGCACTCAGATCGATGGAAACAGGTTGTTTAAAGATGTCAAAGCCTACCATACAGCGGTGAAAGGTAGGTTCTGAAAGCATATACAGATCCACAACACAGTGTTCACAGAATGCCACTCATTGCTCAGGAGAGTTGAATAATAGGGAAGTGACTTTCCTCTATTCTTGGATCCTGTGTCGACTTTTGCAATTCTGTCTGTGTTGCTATGTTGTACGAGAACAAATAAAAATCCTGCAGTGAAAAAAGCAGACTCAGCATTGAATATGTGACTCATGTGCAAGAAACTGTTGTTTTTCTAGTGTTGTCAGCTATTGCTCCTGCATCGTGAGCTCCAGTCAGGAAACCAGTGTTGTTCTGACCTTCTCATTGTGGGTGTAGCAACAGCGCCGCAAACCCAAGAAACAATACCACCACAATGCGCTGTGCTGCTGATGTTAGATGATAAGTTGATCCTTAAGGAGTCATGGTATATTTTAAGATTTGTTTTTTTTTACTGTTCTCCCACAATTTCCTGTTCCTTTGCACAGCCGTGCATGAGACGTCCAAGCGGCTGTCCCAGACTTTGCGAGACATCTACGAATCAGACTGGAGCGGAGCGGAGGACCTTTCTGTCATTACAGGGGTACGTTCATCATGTGTGTTTGTGAACGTCTGCTCGAACAGTAATCTGAGGGCTAATCATTTGATAAGATCGTTTTGAGTTCAGCAGGGCGAACTTATTTTCAGGAAATTCGGTTTCATCAAGCACGTTTAAAGAAGCTTTATCTCAGATACCATGAAAATATACACATACAGTATAGAGGGTCCACATTTTGCCAGCAGGCAAAGTTAAGGCAGCACCAATCTGGTTTGTATTTATTTATTTATTGGCTAGTTGGGGGCAGAACTTCAGAACAAGCTGAACATCATACATGTCTGACATATAATGTCCTTTTAAAGTTTGATGGCGAACATGTTAGCAATGAGATACATATTTACAGATCCAGCTGCAACATGAGTGTTCATTTGGCATCATATTTCTGAGTCCAATATTTTCTGTCTTTTTATACTTTTATAATCCCGAGGATAATTTTTGTATCTTCAGCTGCTAAATGCTCCACATAAATGTTCACCAGTGGTAGTAGCTAACAGCTAGTAGCTAACATTGTCTGTCTGCTGTTTGGTGCTGGGCTGGTCACATACAATAGGTTTATCAAAGCTTTTACTTTGTTAGTCTGTTGCCTGCTGCTGTTGGAAACAAGGTTGATGAGAGTGTGAAGTATTATCGCAGGCCTTAAAATCAAAACAATTAGCTGAAAGACACTAAAATAGTTTGTAGAGCTGAGGGGACCCAGAGAGTTTGATGTGAATTTTTTGTGGGTTTGTCGCTACAAGCTGCCCCTTTCCAATTGCACATTGTCATTTTAACATTGTTCATATAGAAATATAGATAGGTGCACCTTTAAATACAAAAAGTGACCATACACAATATACTGCAGACAATGTAGATGTGAATGGATACCTTATTTCCACACAGCCAATCAAATCTTGCATAAAATGGTAACCTCAACCTTCTATCAGAAGCAGAACAGATGGTCACCGTGACCCAGACAGCAGCCAGCTACACAACACAACAGCCACAGACTCTGAACAACCACATTAACTTTCCTCTTAAAGTTTCATTCAGCATGACTGACTGTGAATAACAGTCAGGCAATAGGCTAAACAGGACTAAGTCAAAACCTTGTACACGACTGGACCATGTACGGTCATGTATTGTCCTTTATTGTGGCCAGAGTATCACACAGATAATCAGCAGTGGTTTCTATAATGTGAATTCCTGGATATTAAATCTGCAATTTTCTGTAGTGGTCCCAGTAATATTTGTTCTTAAAGTACCCTGAAGTAGCATATCACATGACATGGTTAAGCTGGTTATAAATGCAGTTGCATGAACAATATTTTCCACTCATATCATAAAATGTTTGACTTGAAAGACAACTTTCTCAGTACAGTGGTACAGTGCATGGCCATCATCTCTCACAGCAGCAGGATTTATGTTGCTATAAAGGAGTCTGTGATCACAGGCACAGCCCTCTGAGCTCACCAGTTCCTTTAACTAGCTGAAGAAAAAGCAGATTTGGGAGCCAATAGTCTGGTCTCAGCTTAATTTATACACAACAGACAATGAAGAACACTTAATCGACCAATGGTCAGTCATTTACAGACTTTTACATTTATAGTGCTGGCCCTTGCTTTGCTGCAGTCCAGCCACAAATCAGCATGTAAACGTACCTTCAAATCTCCCTTGGGTCTGTGTAGATACTGATTTGCTCCTTACTCTTCAGTACCACTAATGCTGTGGTTGCGTTTAGAGAGACTTGCATTGATATGGTACCAACTGTGTCTCTTAGAGTGAGGACTTGCTGTGGAATGACTACGAAGAGAAACTAAGTGACCAGGTTGTCCGCACCATGGAGAACTATACAAGCCAGTTCCCTGAGGTCAAGGTAACATGATGCTTTTTAACTTAAATAAGTTCCTATTAAACTGCATGCAATGCTAGGCTAAAATGGCTTTCAGTCCTCTTAGATACCACCAGTCTGATTCTGATGACTCATGAACAGATCATGCATTGTCTTACTGGTGGACCCCATGTTTGCTTGTTCTATGTGTCAGGAACGAGTAGCAAAACGCGGCCGGAAACTGGTGGACTACGATTCAGCACGACACCACCTGGAGGCTCTACAAAGTGCCAAGAAAAAGGATGAAGCCAAAATAGCAAAGGTAGCGTTAGTCTAACAGTACACATAGCACAGAAATGATCAGAGCGGTTTCAGTTGTAATTTTTTTTTTTTTCTTTTTAAATCTACTTTCAAATCCTCATTAACAGGCAGACGAAGAGTTCAACAAAGCCCAGAATGTCTTTGAAGAAATAAATAAGGAGCTGAGGGAGGAGCTGCCTGTTCTCTATCAGAGGTACATTTGACCGGTCACAGCAGCAAATGAATGTGGTCTTAAATAACAGAGGAATCTCATAGTGGAGTTTCAGATCATGATGTCATGAAGATAAGTAAAGGGTCAATATCTGTGTATGAATAAACAGGTTAGAAGCTGACATGCAGGTGTATTGTTGGGTAATCAAGACTAACAAGACATACTTGGGCTATTTGGAACACAGAAGTGAATGCAGAGGTGCAAAAAAGAAACTTAAGTTGTTGTATCACAAAAAATGTACACCGAGAGATTTTCAGAAATGTGTCCAAGTTCCAGCTTTTCTAAACCTTTCAGGTAAGGGTTGAGATATTGAGTGGGAATAAATCTGAAATCACACACATACGCATTCTTTAATGTACGTTTACACAGTTCATTTATATAGAAAAGTAGGATATTTTTTATTATTTTGGGGGGTCTTTAACATCCATATTAGATAACAGATGACAGCAAATGAGGCCAAAAAGTTTTTCTGTTCTGCAACATTTCCAGAGGGAATCAGTCCAAGCAGAACTGAACTTGACTTGTAATTTATTTGAGAAGGTCATGTGGATGAACTGAAAGAAACAAACTGAGAGCTGTCTTTGTCTCTGTAGCCGGATAGGTTGCTATGTGACGGTGTTCCAAAACATATCCAACCTCAGAGATGTCTTCTATAAAGAAATGAGCGTGGTAAGATATGGCACAGGTCATTTTATTTCCTCACTCTCATACCACCAAGTATTTAAGTGTGTGAAAAACATACAATAAAAACTCCTACAACTTCATCTTTAAATAATACAGTAAAGAGTTTCTGGTTTTTGTGTTGCAAGTCAGTTTATGTGCTTATGTTTGACTTTGTCTCGAAGCTGAACCGTGAGCTGTACAACGTGATGAAGAAACTGGAGACTCAACACTCGGGAAAGGCTTTCATCATCAAGGGTCTGAACAGGTAAGGTGCTGTGTTTCTTCATCAGGAGTTCTAGTGTTGCAACATGAATGTCTTGTTTAGTAAGTAAATAACACACATACCTAATGCTATCTATCTGGCAATTATGTTCAGTATGATGCAATATAAATATTACGATGCTGTATGCAAGGCCAAAAATGAAACTACGTACTTTTTTCTTCAAACAGCGCGTCAAGCAAGTCAAAGAAGAGAAAGTCCATAGTTATCTCCAACCCCATCCCTTGTAATACAGCTTTCCCGGCGGACCATGTCTCCATCCATTCTTCCACTGAAAACGGAAAGGACACTGTCCCTTCTTCCCCTATCCACCGCACTCAAAGCATTTCTGAAGACACCAGCCTACCCAAAGAGAGTGGTGTCTCATCCAAAGATGTCAACTCGTCAGACTCCGATCTCAGCTCCAGCGGCACCAACACCCCTAAGAGGCAGTCAGTATGTGACAATGAGAGCGGTGACAGGAGCGCAGACAGTCAATGTCCAGAGGAGGTGACGGCGGAGACAGTGGCCGAGGCGGAGGCAGAAGCAGAGGCAGAACTTGCTACAAACCAGTCGGATGACTCCGGGGTGGGAGTACCAAAGTCAGAGGCTGCAAGTCAGGAAGTGTCCAATCCGTCTGATTCTGCAGATAGTGATGCCCCACAGAGTCCAGAGCGGGACAATGTGAGCGATCCACCATCAGAGGAGACCAAGCCCAAACCTGCACCAGTTCCCGCCCCTCGCGTCTCCTTCCGCTGCAAAGATAGACACCCCCTCTTAAGGGCTGAGGAGCAGGAGGAGATAGAGGAAGCATCAGTGAAACAAGAGACAGTTGACTCAGGAGATGACTCCAGTCCCGACAATCCTCCAGGCTTCCTTTACAAGGTACACTCAACTGTGATTTCAGGAAGACTAACATTTTGGTGAATAGAATTATTTGCTTTCTTTCTGAGGGTGACATGAGAAACACTCAGTCACATGTTTTGTCTTAACAGAGTACTCTGGACATATCATATCTCATTTTGATCTTTAATCCATACACACGCAGAAATGTAAAAATGATTAGTTTTTTTTTTTTAATATAGCTTTATAGATTGGTTTTGCTTGTGTCCCCCAGCCTCCATGGAGACTAAGCATGTTCCAACTCCAGCTCTGTACTTGGCCAACATGAGACTGATATTGACTTTTTCCAAACATATTTCCCAGAATGTTTAAGTTTTCCTTCAAAGTAAACTTACGTAACAGTGACCACAATTACAACCACGATTACAGGATAATGGTAAATGCAAAAGCCAAGTGTAACAACAGCATTAGTAGAAAGGAGTCATGAAGTCAGTGAACTGATTGAGTCAATGACACACAAATATTTATCTAAAGTCATAAGCTACTGGTCATACCAAACCAAGTGAGACTGTAGCTGGAAAACCCCTGAACACGTTGAACTGAGAGTGTGTTTTATTGCCTTTTGACAATATGAAGTAGCTTTCTTTAAAAGTTGCAAAGCCTCACTGAAACAGACTGAATACGCTTACATTGGCCCGTTTGGACCAACAGTTAAATAAAGCTACATACAAGTGTGTAAATCTTATGAATTCATTCAGCTTGAGGACCTCTCATACACAACCAGTGATCTGAAAGAAGTATTCTCTGTATTTTGTAGCATTTTTCTGCCTGCTCAGAGGCTGCAGATGGAAAGCATTCAGTACCTCAATCTAGTACAAATCCAATCAATGGACTCAGACTTCCTTAAAAAGTTGTTGTCAAACATCAGACATCTCATCTGCACTCAAACGCATCAGCTAATATTATCTGTTCAGTTTCTTTGCTCAGATTATCATTGGTGAAGCCAATATATGGATCTGACTACAAATTAATGCATTATTAACATTCACATATAAAAATTGCTCTTTGCTTTAAAAGCATAAAGTGAAAGAAAAATTTAAACCCTTTTTGTTTGTATATGCAGTGTTTTTGCACACAGTGGTATCTTTAGAGTTTTTGACCCAGAACAATCATAACGTGAAGTTCATTTCAAAGATTGGTTCACCCAAATGACAGAAAAAGAGAATTAGCTCTAGAGGCATCTAGCTTTGCACATGGCTGTGGTTTAATCTGTCAAGCTCCTTAAATATCTGCCTCAGAGATTTCTGCCTCCTCTGCAGTACAAAAGAGGTGAATACAAATCTGTTTGTGGTTTGCACACAATGTTTAGAAGAACTACTGTTGAAAACTGAAATTTAATTTTTCATCTATGTAAGCACCACAAACAACCAAAGAAAATATGTTTACCTCCATTGTATTGGGTTGGGGGAAATGAACTGCCTGTCAGAGGTCAGAGTAAGTAGTGATGCTCCGTATAAAGCTTGCATTAATGTGACCTGTGCTGTACACCAGGGGGTGGCATTGGAGAGCCATGCAGCTTCTGATGACGGCCTGCTCCAGTTTGATGAGGGAGACGTCATCCTGGTGCTCGCTGACACTCTAGAGGTTAGTGTGTTTTTGTAAAGCCTGGAATAATCCACATTTCCTGTAAGGTGTGCTCCTTTTTGTTTTTCTTTTTCAAAATCTGAATATGTAGTTCAGACCAATTTGAGCCATGTGTGCATCCTCTTGATGATGTATTTTTTATCACATCTTTTTTTTTTTTTTTTTTTTTTTGCTAAATGATGATTTTTTTTTTTTATTTTCCCTGTGGGTAACTGGCCAAACAGATTTCCTGAAGTGGAAATATCTCGGTTGCATGTTTTCACTATCAGAATGAAAATATCTCTGCTAAACACCAGCAGACATATTCTGAAAACATTTGAAGGCTAAATATCTGGTCAAAGCGTTTGAGTGCTTAAAGCCTCATCAGTGCAGATTTTGATGATGGCTGAATATGAATAAGGATCTAATGAGCTCAGCAACACCAGAGATGACTGATTGCTTTTGACACTGGAAAAATGCTCTTGGCAGTGCTGGTGAACTTGGAATATCTCAGCTGTCTGTGAGAATTATTCATCAAACCAAAAATTCACTCTTCAGTTCCACATTTGTTTGAAAGTTCATTAAGTGTGTACAGTAAATATACAGCAAAGTAAATGAATAAAGCAAATTTTCTGGCCGCTGATGAATTACCTGGAGAATAAGTGAGAATCATCCCTTCAGTGGAAGAATTAAGTCAAAAAAACAAGTCCATGTTTGAGTTAGTTTCATATATTATATCAGATTTGATCTTTAACAAATGGTCTGATGTAATTTAATGCAATTTTAACATAGTTTAATCTTTAATTAGATTTACTTCTTAATCAAATTTGATTTTTTAAATTAAGATTTCAATATAACACATTTTTTGAGTCTGATTAAGAATTTAATTTGATTTTTAATTTAAATTTATGATTTAATAAAATAAGTTTAAATGGAAATTTTAATTTTATTTAGCATTTAATTTTAAAATGTTTCATCTAATCTAATCTGATCAAGTTCTCTCAGCAGCTGTGTAATTTCTTACTAATGCTAACATAATACAGTTTGTGAATACAGCCCCAGATTCTTTTTCTTGCTGCCTAGAAAGCCGGACGTCACATTAAAAGTCAATTCTAACACACACAAAGTATCTGATCACAGGGTGGATTTGTTTTCTTGAGATCTTACGTGTGTTACATGTGTGTGTGTGTGTCTTGCAGCAGGAAGGCCTGCTGAGGGGGATCAGGGAGGAGAGCTGGACCCATCACCGGGACCTAGAAAATCACTCTGGGATCTTCTTGGAAAAATTCATCCAGCCTGTTCAGTCAGAGTGAGGCAATAGTCACTCCTTAATCTGTAATACTTTCTCCCTCCATCGAGCAGTTGGTGACTCACACACACACACACACACACACACACACACACACACACACACACACACACACACATTAACACACACCCACGCACAGAGGGAGTGAACCCATATGTTTTGGGTGCAGAAGCTGTACAAACAGATGACGTGACAAACACGTGGTTACTCGCATGCTCCGATGTTGCAACTTGTGGCACAAAAGTGAACATTTTAGAACATTTTGTGAGATGTTGGATTGTGGAATGTTACAGTATTTTGCTCTTCTTGTATCTTCAAAGTCTTTATGTGAAACACTGTGAAACCAAAAATCTTTTTATACTGATGATATGAGCTTGTGTAAAATTTCCTAATAAAGATGTAAATAAAAGAGAGGAGGTTGTCATTCTCGTATGAACAGGTTCCATATCACGCCGTTTAGGCAGCTGATCTGGGAGTTTCCAGGCAAAAGAAACGGATGATATAAAGTCAATTTGATTTGCATTTTGTAAATAAAGGAAATTGGTACTCCAAGAGTCCAGATAAGCAGCCTGAGCTTGAGAGAGGACTACGATGATTCACCAGAATGGAATGTGAAAATATTGTCAAGACCTGGAAACTGAGACACATTGACTGATTGAATGTGAGTTTATGAAAGAGAGGTCTGTCTTGTATAAGAGCCTACTGAGCTGGTGCTCACTTCCTCTAGTTTAGCAGTTCTGCTGTGTGGAAATAAGAAACTGAAGGGTTTTGGAGTTTCTGCATATCAGCAGACTATACACAGACAGGAAACAGCAGCTGCATGGCAGCCCTGCATCATGGCTGTTTCATGGGTCTTCAGACAGCTTGGTGTGATTTGCCGGTTGGGTTTTAGGCTTGGGTTTGGTGTGGTTACAATCAAGCCAAATAGCGGGGACAGTCAACATGCCCCCACTCCACCAACCTCAATTTCCCACGTATGAAAAGGACTAACACAAGGAAGAATCAAACATTTAGTCTGAAAACAAGACCAAGAAGAGTGGGCTGCCATTCCTGTGGTGCTTTGCACCACTGGGCTTTTGAGGGAGCACTCTTTTCAAACAGCATGCAGGGTGTTAGAGCAAGGCAAGGTGGCAGAGCATTCCTATACTGCAAATAAAAACTTGATGATTTCTGCATAGATATTTGCCATTGCATGTAGTTGTCATTTCAAGGCAGCTTGGCCAAGTTTCATGCACTGATTAACAAATTGTAGATTGTAGATCACTGCTGTGAGGCTAATCACCTTTTTGTAAGAGTCTACAGCCATGCTAGCAGCTCTCTGATGACCTGTGTAGGCATTGGTGCTTTGTGCCATATGCTGATGTCAGCATGCTAACATGCTGATGTTAAACTGGTATAACATTTACCATCTTCACCATCATAGCTTGGTGAATTAGCATGCTATCCTTTGCTAATTGGCTCTAAATTACAGCTAAAGCTGATAGGAGTGTCACCACTTAAGCAAGTATTTAGTCTATAAACAAATGTTCACAGGGGGTGTTGCTATCACCTGTTATTTTTAAGGTCAAGAATGAACTTTGAACCTCAATCAACACAAAATAAAGCATTTTTATGCACAACTGCACAGAACATTTTGAGGGACAAGCTGAAGGTAACTTTATACCAATGATCTTGTGAAATGACTTCAGGTTATCAATGAGGAAAACTTCTGCAGTGTGGGACCAGTCCTTCAAAATGTGTGTTTCAAAGTAATCAGTAACTAAATGCAAGAGCTGCAGTTGATGTCGGGGAGGCCGGAATAAAGGCTGGAGTGAAAGTGTGCCTGGGGACTCTTCTGTACCAGAAGAGAATATACTGCTGCATGACTGTCAAAGTCTCTATTATTGGAGTAAACTTAATTCTGCTCCATTCCTGCTAAATGAAGTCACCACAGTGACACAGGGACTTGCTGTAATACTGGCCTGACTTGAAGTAGATCATAATTCCTGGAAGAAGAGCATGAGAGCAGTTAAAGTAGCAAAGTTTGTTTTGTGATTTTCTAATGAAATAACATCTGGATATTTAGTATCTTACAACTTACACGGCTTCTAATTTACAGCGGTTGTTTTTTTGCCAGTGATATGGAGAAAGCATTTTCCTTCTCTGGAACACTCCTGAATGCAATGCTAAGATATTTACCACAATTAATGGTGCTTTTACCTTACAGGAAGTCTTTTCAGATGGATGTAGGCATGACTCCCAGTTGATAAAATAATCCTTTCTGCACAGCAGGGAAATTTGCAACTAAGATGTGACTGAAAAAACAATTTTTTAAGAGGAGAGATCAACAGGTAGTTTTTGTTGAGGGCTCATCCAGGACGTCTCACAAGCTAAGAAAGATTCATACCCCTGGGCCAACAAGCCACACAGCAGCTGCTTTTAACTTTCCTTGGTACTTCTCAACAAAAACAGAATAATGAAGTATTTATGTTGCATTTCCTCTCTGAGCGTACTCCTTCCTCAGCTTCTTTAACAAAAACATTCTAATCTTGGTTTCATTCTTTCTGTTGCAGTAAAAATGTGCCTGTGATTGAGGGACTGACAGAGAAACCAGAAACTACTGCAGGTTACTGTAGACACTCCTCAGTGGAATATTTTTAAGGCAACCTGTGGGAATACACACAGAGAGATTAGGACAAAAGACAACCACATGCAAGGCCTCTCTGATTGAAGTCCAACCGTAACTGAGATTCTGTTATTTATAGAGTTGCTCATTCACTGAGAGGTTAATATAGAAAAGTGATATTCACAGTGGAAGACTCTGGGCTCTGCTCCAATATGAATATAATGCATTGTTACTTCTCCTTTTCTCAACGAGGGGCCTTTATCTGGGCGAGAACATGTCAAAGATCTGTTTCTTCTCCACCAGCCTCGTGCTGGTCTGCTTGTTTGCGGTGTGAGTTTTCCTCATGGCTCCTCTGGGGAATAGGTGTGTAGGTCACACGGGGCTAACTGCTGTATTAGTTTGGGTCCATTAACAAGTAGTGTTGTGTTGACATGGGAGATGATAGATAAACTTGTGCAAGGTCTCCGGGAGAGCTATGAAGTTTCAACCACTGCTCGGTCACATTCATACAGATGCATGCATTTCAGGGTTCTACAGTTCACCTTGACACTTCTGTGTGTTTATGAATATTTTCAACAAAATGAAAGTTGCACTGAGATAGTGTAAAGACTGCAGAGACTCAGGAATGAAGAGTGAAAAAGCATGAATGAGTTACTCTGTCGACAAGACCTTTGACCTTTATTCCTTCCTGTAATGATATCATTTTTCCTCTTCCCATGTACTAAAAAAGATTAGAGGTCAGGGAAAGGTCAGAGGTCACGTTTAGCAGCGCAAAAACATCCCTGGAGCTGGACTCAACATTTCAGCAGGGTGGACACTTGCTCACACAGGAAATTTTGATCACACATGAGGTCGATGAGGGAAATACTGTTGGCGTGCACAAAGCTGTTCTATATGTTCTACCCCTTTTGAAAATGTTCTTAATAGAAGTATCAGTTGAGGATCTTCAAACCTGCATTAATTGTTTTTTGCCACTTGGGGGCAGTACAACAAGATGTACAACACTGACATACTGTGTGCTAAATTGTCAGCTAACTTACAACCAACTTGCGATTTTCAACAGAACAGCATAAGCTTTGATTTGGAATTGTGTCTGTGTCCACCTGATGAACACAAGACCAATATTCACTTCTCTTTTGGCTCTACTTTGGTTTCTACCCACTCCTGAGTTAAATAGCTTAGCTAGCTGCTAACTTTGTCAGATATGTGATGTTGGAGAGATTAGGCTACTGTGGATTTATTATTTAGTGTGTTTCCCGAAAAAAGCTGCTCACTGCTGCTGGAAATGAGATTGATGATGGTGGTGAAAGTGAGCCAGAACACTTAAGTTGGGGGCAGTAAAATCAAAACAATCTGTTGAAACACTGATGATTCCCTTTAAGTTTATCCATAAGAGTGACACCTTTCACATGAAAGTCATTTGATCCATTGTCAATGTAAAAATATTGATTATCACAGCATTAAAGGTGTCCTGTACAGTTTTTGACATCTGGTAGCACCATGGAGCTATTTTTCTGTGACGGGGTCCCTGTTTTGTTTATCTCATGTACATGTGCGGGTGATGAAACAAGTTCCTGGCAGTGGTTTCAAAGTATACCACTGATTTACAGATGGCAGTAACATGACAAGATATGTTACAACACTCCAAAAAATGGGGAGAAAAACACTACAAGCTGCATTCAGGGGTGTAAACAACACTGGATTTAAAATACTTCTCAAAAATCGGCTTTGCAAATGTTTTATAGGAAGGAAATGCACTCAGTAGGTTTGTTAGACCTCACAGATGTTTTAGTGAATAACACTGAATATAAACACAACTAGTTTGTTTACAAGAAAACTCCACAGGGCACCTTTTTACACTTGTTTTGTCGTCCATGATGGCGAACACAAAACCTACTATACCATATATACACACAGGGGAAAGCTTTCATGAATTAGTTATACTGTAGGTTGATATTAAGTAGATCAGCTGAAAAAAGAAAGCTGCATGAAGGGTATAATCTTAGTATACTGTGGCTCTGTAGTGATACAATAATTCCTTTGGCACTGATCCCTTATCTGCTTTAGCAAATACAGTTGCATAAGGTCATGCATGCTTGGTGTCTGAACCTCTGGAGGCACACATTAGCAGCCTTGCTATTGTTTTAATTGTGGTAATCATGTGGCTTCCTGTGTGTGTAGGTGGCCTTGTGCATGTATGTGTGTGCAGGGAAGAGTGCTCTTTCCTCCATCTTTCAGTGCTTCAGACAACATGCAGACACTCCTAGTAGGTGTGTGTTATGTCTCTTATCACCTTTACTCTGACATAATGCAGACAGTCCTGTGTGTGTGTGTGTGTGTGTGTGTGTGTGTGTGTGTGTGTGTGTGTGTGTGTGTGTGTGTGTGCGTGTGTGTGTGTGTGTGTGAGAGAGAGAGAGAGAGAGAGAGAGAGAGAGAGAGAGCGCTGGGGGGAGTTGGGAGGTAATTTTGGCTTTGAAAAGACATAAATAAAATCCCCCACATGGCTGGCAAGTTGACCAGTGGAAAATGAAACCCTTTAAACTTTACAAGCATCCACATAGCAAAATAATTGCAGAAACAGTGAAATAGGTGTTCCAGTTTGCTCCTTTTCTCAGGCTTTTCCAATTAGCCTGCAGATGTAACTACCGCAGCAGGTCTTTGAGCTTTTGAGGCTTCAGCGTGCTCCTTGTAGCTTGGAACAAGCTCTTTTTCCACAGTCTTGAGCCAAATCACTAAAGGTCACACATGTTCGCTTTTCCTCTCTTTGAAAACAAGGTAAAACAACACACTGTCCACACTGAGGTAAGGAGTCCAGACATCAGACAGCCAACACTGCACAGACGTCAGCTCCACTGTTTGTCCTCTGTCAGTTGCAGGTGTCATTCATACCAGTCAAAGCTAAAGCTGCCTGTGAGGCGAGTCTCCAGTTCATATTTGAAACCCTCTAAAATATAAATCTGATGCTTGATTTGGACCAGGGAAAGTATTTATACCTGATCAGTAAGTTGAAATACACTGCCAGGGATTTGATGTTTGAAGGAAACAGCACTTGCATGTACTGTTAATGTAATTTGACATATTTCAGGATGTTGACACATAAAGAAGAAGAAATGGTTCAAAATGTTCAGCGCCATCAAAAGTTCTTATGATGAACATGTTAGCAAGGAGCCAGCAGATGCAGCAAAGTATTGGCGTCCAATTGAAGCCTTGTTTCAGGCCTCATGATGAATAAATAGTCACTTTTTATCTTTGGTTGGGTCTGTGCCAACTTCCAAGAGAAAATATCTAGATGCTTAGCTGCTAGATGCTCCACAAATTAGCTATTTCTTTGCTAACTTTGTCTGCCACTTGCCCCTGGAGCTGTGCCAGTAATGTACAGTGGGTTTATCTAAGGTAACACACTTCAGAGCTGATGAAAGTCTGTAGGTTTGTAAATATGAGTGACACATTTCACATTTTGAACCATTGTTTATATGAAAATATTGATTAGTGCAGAATTAAGTTGTGTTTATTTTAAAGGTCCAGTGTGTAGGATTGAGGGGGATTCATGAGTAGAAATGGAATATACTATTCTTAAACATGATTTCATTAGTGTTTAATCACCAAAAAATCAGAAACTTTTGTTATCTTAGATTGAGCTCTTTATATCTAAAGAGGGAACGAGTCCTCTTCTATGAACTCCACCATATTGCACTACTGTGTTTTCAGTAACCCAGTGTGGACCAATCACTGCCCCTATAGAGCACCTTTCATGTTTTCAGTGGGCGCTGAAGGGGACAGTGAGGTACATGCAATCTGCAACCTCACCACTAAATGCCACTAAATCCTGCACACTGGTACTTGAAGTAACAGTGTTTTCCAAGGTTTTCTAATGTTTTTTCTCTTAAAATAATAAGCAGATTTTCTCATCTTCCATGCAAAATGGGAAAGAGTTAGTTCTCTTGTAACAAGCTAGTATGTTCAATATGCAGTTCCCATTCAGGAACCATGTTAGAGTTTCCCACAAGCACTTGAATGCACCAACACAAAAGCTGTTTCAGAGTAGGCTGCTCTTTTTCATGTTTTGGCTTGCAGCAAATTACACAACTATGACAAAAAACAAATTGAACCCGTTATTTATGTCTTTGTAGGTGGAGTTTCGAAGTGGACAAAAATGTGGCTGCCTAGGCAAAAGGAAAAACATCATCAGTCAATGGTATGCCTTGCCATTGTTTACAGTAATGCTAACTGTACGAGGTACAGTAAAAGGATAACATAAACATCTTGCTTTAGAGGGACACTACATGTTATTTACTGGCTGTGAGTATAGGACTGCTCATTGTAAAGATTTTGATCAATATAAAATCAGCTGTTGCTTCAAGAGGTAGCTATCAAGACTTATGCTATCATAACTTTACCTCAGAACTAAACTTCAGAGTTTCTCTTACAGGTTTATATTATGAAAATGTCTGTGAATGCAGCTGTTGAGCATCTTTAAAACCTGGGGCTGTAGCAGGAACTATACATGGTTGTTAAATGTTGTGCCATGGCATATTGCAGTTCATACTTCATACCAATAGAGGTCAATAAAGGTCATAAACTGGCTGATCTCTTCTTGATGACAAATGGGCAATCCTGTATAATATTTTATAACTTATAACTTGCAAGGTTTTGTCTCACAACCATGGCTCTGACTCTAATTTTAATCATTTAGAACCTGTTTTACAGCCTGATTTTACAGTGAACTGTGCAGCAGCTAACAAATAATAGCTTAATGACTTCTATGCTGTTTCTAATAACTTGTCAAAATGTGAGGAAGTGCATTTAAATTCCATATTTTTATAGTTAGAAATGTGGCTATTTAAACCTTTTCATGATATTAACTGCTGAATAAAGTAACATGCAGCACCCAGCCCATTACCACATCCGCTGGCATTTAATTTAGGAGGGGAACTAACTGTTGTATTATCAATTTGCTACAAGTCAGTGTACTGCCTCTGTGCCATGTGAAAATGTCTTTTTACAGAGAGAAAACTCTCTTTGTCCAAGCTCTATTGCCTTTGGCAGCAAATGTTTCTTCACTCACAGTTCCTCAAATGTGGGGCCCTCCTTTCCTATAGGCTACACACACACACACACACACACACACGCACACACACACACATCCATGAGGAGACCTACAAATAATCACGTACTGTATGCTTGCCTGTCTGTCATTCTGCCATGATAGCAAGTTCAGGTCCAACAAAGTGATGAGAGACAGAGCTGAAGATGGATGTCTGTGTGTTTCCAGATTTAGTCACACTGGATTGTGTCTCGACATGTAGAGTTTGTTAGCACAAAAACAGAATTTTCTGACAGTAAGCGCCCTGAGAAGATTTCCGATGTTTTAAACTTTTGTCTTAATCATTACAGTCATGTCTTTCTTAACAAACTCTTTGTTATTCAGTTTACATCGAATGGACTGAGATGTAAAACACTCACACCTATGTGACATTAATGTGGACTGTTTTGAGTATCAAAAGTAAAACAGGGACAAAGTCACAAAAAAGCCTTGACTGTGAAGTCCAGAGTGAAGTCCTGAGTCAAGTCTACGTCCTAACCAAAACTCCATTTTTAAATGTCAACAGTAATGATAAATGCTTTTCAAAATTTGTTTAGTACTTTCAATCTATGTAACATTTAAATGTGTGCCTTGGTATGTTATTATTGTAACATGATTCCAATTATTTACCATGCTTCAAATTCATTATCATCAATTCAATTCAATTCAATTCAATTCAATTCAATTCAATTCAATTCAATTCAATTCAATTCAATAGTCCTTTATTAGTCCCGCGAGGGGACATTCCAAATTCCAAATTCCATGTTGATTCTTTGTATAAATTGATATAGATTGTTACTTTAAAACAGCTAAAATCTTTTTTTTTTTTTTTTTTAATGTTTGAAATGACAAAGTGAAAACATTGTGCCAATGTGAGGGGTGTTACTCATTGTTCAGCCTGCTGTTGTGGTTATATAAATGTAGCAATTTTGTAGCAAGCTAACTTCAAAGCTGCTGTAGTTAATATCATTATATCTCAACACTGCATGTAATAACGGTTTATAATGAAAGGGGTTTAAAGTAACAAACTTGCAGAGAATTATCACCTGAAACTGCAGCTCCTCCAAGCTTTACTGAGTTGTTTACCTGTCTGACTGCAACTTTATTGTTTTGGTTCACCCTCACAGCATTGTTTTTGGTAAAAAAAAAGCTTTAAAAGCCCACTGTACTCCTGTTCAGCACCAAATAGCAGACAGATATATTTAGCAACTTGCTGGTGAACATAGAGCAGCATTTAAGAGCACATTTCCCTCAGCAGTTGGAGGAGACCAAAAACAGAGCTAAAAGATGGCTAAAAGAGGCAGACAGACACAAGAGTGGAATTGAATGATTATGTTGCTCTGTAACTGCAGGATGTGTGAATAAGCTCACCATGTCAACTTAAAAGGTGATGATATGTCAATACTGTAGTCACAACTTGTTTCTTCTTCCCCCAACGGCCTCCAAAAATCAGTTATTGTAGGTTAAGTGAAACTTCATTGTAAGACTGATGAAATAAAATGTTTTCACAGCACAGTTTGACTCATAGTAACAAAAGAAGTAGCCCATGTTAATTTGAACGGAGGTTCAGTTATATCCCAGAGAGACCCAGAGTCCTGGAACTGACGAGCATTGTTCATGATGTTAGTTATAATATCTGTCATGAAAACCACTGGAAAGGTCTTATTCTGTAATACAGGTCATTCACTCTGGGCATGTGTTGGGTATGTGTTATCATAGTGTATCTAACAAGCTGATCTCAATGTGTTTGGAATACTTGATGAGTTCGTATTGACTTTATCATTTTCCATTGTCTGTCTCCTTTGACATTAGTCTGTTTTTGAGATTGTCTTGGCGTCTTTTACAGAATTACTTTTTTTCTTTTTCTTTTTCTTTGGGGACCAGACAGCCTGTTAATATATAAAGCTCCACCCCAATGAGGCTGCAATCATTCTCCCTCCCTCCCTCCCTCACTCCCTCCCTCACTCTCTCCCCTTCTGGCTGACTCTGTCCTGCTTTTCTTTTCATTTCACCATTCACTCCGGATCAGTCCACAGGACCTGTTGGAGTTGAGCGGAGTATTCAGGACACCAATTTATGACCGCGACCCAAACTGTCCTCCATAAGGAACAGCACGGATGACGCGTGTTGCGCTTCAGCTATTCAATGAAAGAAGAGACGCGCAAAAGAAGAGATGGGCACCGCTCCTGGACTTTCACCTACGCCGTCATGGGGGAAATGTTGTCAGTCCACCGTGTGGGTTGTACCTGTAGTGGTGGTTTTGGTCCAGCTTTGCGCTGCTTTTAACTTGGACACGGAGACACGCGTCGTTTTCAGCGGCGCACCGGGCAGTTACTTCGGCTACTCAGTGGAGTTCTTCAGTAACTCATCCAGGTAAAAGTATTTCTGCATCATCACAAAGCCTGATGGTCTGCCTCACTGATAGTCAGTGGGAGAGAGTTTACAGCAGTTCTGCAGTTCAAAATCACCACTTTATAATAGCCTGCACTGTAAAATACTGTAGGGAGTGTATGAATTAAAGAACTAGCCTCTGCAGTGGTACTGACTTATTACCTTAAAGTCTTCTCCCTCATACATTACATTATACTGTGGCCTTTACATTTCGCCTCTGTGATGGCATTCTTCCAATATTCCTACAATATTCTGGTTGTGTCTGTGCTTCTGCAGACATGCAGAATATTTTTTTAATGTTCTACAGTGTCTCCGAACAGTAGCTTTGCCTATTCCTGTAGTGTTTTTACGTTGTCAGCATTTAGTGTAAAGTGATCTCATCATGCAGTTTGGATAAACTGATCATAATATACATTCATTCTAAATTTTGTTTGTAAGTCTACTATAAACATTTGGACACAGTGATACAGTGGTGGAAATGTTAGGGTGTGAACTTCAATGCCACTAATATGCCATCCATCTCTCTCTCTCTCTCTCACACACACACACACACACACACACACACACACACACACACACACACACACACACACACACACAGTCTCTGGAATCCAGCCCATGTATGATTGGAAACAGACAAGTCTGTGTGTGATTCAGAGAGGAGGGGGTTAACCTACAGCTAAGTAAGAAATATGCTAATCTTCCTCTGAACATGCTAAGGGGACAGTAGGGGTTTCCTTCTGGTGTTTTTGGTGACAGATGAAAAACTGCTCAGTGAGAGGAAGTCAAATATCTTCTTTTTCACCTCCAGACACAGCGTGTGCCATCACTTGTGTTTGCTCACTGAGTGAACTCTATCTGTCCACAAGTGTGGAACACACACACAGTCCTAATCCAAAAGTATCTAGAGTATGAATGATGTGTGAAGTCTACTAACTGAGGCTGATGGTGCTTCGTTCATGAGCTGCACACAGACAGTTTGTGCTTCTCATGTGTTACCATTACATTTGAGTCACAGAGCCACGCACCAGGCCACCTGGGGATTTTGGAAAAAGCCAGAAGGTCTTTTAACAACACTTAGGGCTGCTGCTGTTCTGAAGGTATTTCCACTTACGTGACTCGTCTAAACATCTGATGGAAGAAATATTTCGTCTACTGCTTGTTACATAAATGAAAAAAAGATTTCAACCTGTTTGCCAAGTTCTGCTTCTTTTTCCCTCATCCAAACAGAGATGGTAGCTGGAAATGATGGAGGCCTGTCTCTTTGCCTTGTGATTGTCATTTATGCTGCTATTGATGTTATGTTCTAGTATCTTGTGTTCTAATACAAAAGGACATGTTCCTGATTTGTTTGTGTTTGAAGAAATGACATCCAGATGTGTAGAAGAGTCTTTGGATTTTGGAAATAGCATTAAGTTTTGTCAAACAAACCTCTGGGTCTTTCAAAGATCACAGGGTGTTTATTTTCACTTGAATGTAATGGTAACACATGAGACGCACAATATGGGATGGCACACCGAGACAAAGTCTAAAGACAATATTCAAAAAATACCTGACGATGGATGATGGTGTATTAACACAGTCATGTAATAACTTACAGGCTCCCTGTAGTTAGATAAATCTGTTTCAGTGGATTTGTTTTTAAATGCTACTGTGATGGAGACTGGCTGTGCTTCAAAGTCTCCACTCAACTGAAACTTAGAGAAAACTGCTACTGACTACTGACTGACTACTACAACTACTGAAGCTGTTTTACTTTTTGCCATCATTCCATAATCATCACTTGTTGCCACAGTTGTTCAGCAGTTACATCAGTATCACTTTAAAGTATGCAGACTGTTTTGTAGCTAGCCAGCAGGCTTAATTAGCAGACAGCCTCCAGTAAATCTACATGAACAGCACTGTTAGCATAAATCACACGTAGACACACAAAGTATTTATTCATACACAATTTTGTAATACTGGTCCTTTACATTTTAAGATGAATTTTTAACTCCAGTTAGAGATAAGCTCATAAAATATGTTTGCTGTAGCTGAATCCATCAGTATAATGGAGTGGTTAGAGCGTCACTTGGATATTAATGTAGCTTCTTCATCACTTCAAGACATAATGGCTTGCTGACCAGATACAGTAACCCTCTATTAACCAGCTAACAAGCTGACAAGCTGATTGAAACATAGAACAATCTGATTGATCACCTTCAGTGTATTTAAAGTCTGCTGAGACAGTCAAATACATTTCGGCTTGTCCAGCCAAAACACCTTCTCAGCCAGCTGTTCACAGCTGCTGTTGCTGAAGAGCTGATGGCCTCTAGGATGTGTTACATCCTGAAAACTCTTCCTAGATAGTAACAGAAATGTAGTGCATATCTGTTTCATTTCTTTATCTTCTGTGTGATAAGCTTCTGGAGCAGAAGCACACAGCTGCTCCTGTAAAATGTTAAACTGCTCAGATTTTTGCCATATAAATCCCAGTCACACCTTATCAGCTCTCTGAGTCTCACTTTTCCCTCACTAATATCCTCGAGGGCTCACCAAGTAAGCAATGTTGGTTTAATGAATGTAGATATTTTCCTGTGAGGAAATTGGTTAAGATTCTGTCCGTTTGCTTAACTAAGCTCCTGGCAGTTAGAAGGCATGTTGTCAGGTAATTACTGAGATGTTGATTTAGGCCAATTTGTACAGACTAAGCCCCCCTCTGCCTGCCATAACTGCTCACACTGAACAATACCACATTTTGTTTTTGGCCAAATTCATGTATTGAGACAGCTCAAGATTGCTGTCGAACATCTGCATGTGGATTGAACAGTTCTTGTTTTGTGGTGGATAAACAGCACAGCAGGAAAAGGATGCTTTCTTGAATGACAGACATGTTTTCTTCTCTGCTGATGGGATTGTTTCTGCTGGTTGTCATGCATTCTGATAATTACGGGGCTGTTTGGCTGCAGACAGCATTGTTAAGAGTGGCTCCTGTTGCTTAACATGCCATCTCTGTCTTCAGCGTCTCAGGACATTTTAAATCAGCAGTTCAGGAGGCAGGCATCAATGTGTCAGCACTGTTTCACATTCAGAAATGACTGAGGTTCTGAAGGTTTCAGCACATTAACTGGACTGGGAATAAGGCACTGAGGATTTGTACTGAACTGAAAACAGTGTGATATAATACATGTGCTGACATCAATCAAACTGCAATGTCACTGCCAAAGAGAAATCTACAGATTATTACTTATTTCTTTGATTTCCAAGATCTTCCTCAGGCCAGTTGACCACTAAATGTTTTTTATTTCAATTCTTGGCAGCTTTGAGGAGCCTTTAATCTATGCATTGCATTGTGGGACAATAGTGTACATCAACAATAAACTCCAAAATCTTTTTTAGCATGCATAAATGGACTTTTCAGCCATGCTAGTGTCATGACTCTGGAGATGAAGATGTCGGTCAGTCGGTCCACCACTGAAATGTTCAGAGAATTATTGGATGGATTGCTGTGAAATTTGGTACAGACGTTCAAGCTGCCCTCAGGCTGAATCCTACTGACATTGATGATCTCTGACTTTTCCTCTGGTCCAACCATGAGGTTGACTTTTTTGTTTTTTGTTTTTTATTGAAATATCTCCACAAGTATGAGATGGATTGTCAAGAAATACATTATACATACATGTATGGTCCCCAGATGGATTTTAAAAACTTTGATCCTCTGACTGTAGCACCAAAGTCAGGCAAGGGTTTCTGTTGCCTGATACTGCTGTACTTGGTTCAGTCATCTTCTCATAATTGAGACAACAGTAAGAAAACATACTGAGTATTCTGTCAGATTATACTGGGCCACCCACATATTATGTATGAGTTTAATGAATGTATTTACATGCTGACCAAACAAAGCAGATATTCAGGTTGGGGGTCTGGCTCATATAAGAATCATATCCTGTTTATTACAACAACCCAGATAAAATCTTGAGAAACCTGAACAGGGTTAGTGGGGATTCAGAGACTCTGTTGCTTTCCAGAGACATGTGTTGTGTTCATTACTGAATGTAATTGTACTGAAGATTATATCATTATTCCTCAGTGGTTCCCATACTTTTTGCCTTGTGCCCCTTAAAATGAAGGGATGTCTGTGTGGGAACCCTTTGTTACATGTTTAATATAACTGTTACTATACATAATGAGCAGTCAAACCAAAGCCACTGTTCCTTCTTAGATAGTTTTATTTTGAAGGGGTTGAAGTGTTCAGAATTTAGAGAAAATGAGATGAGTTATAAGAGAAAGGAAAAATAGTGAGGAAGAAATGCTTTGAGTAGGTTATCAAGCATATGAGCAGTTAAATTGAGTAAGACCTATCATTAGGATATGACTTGTTTCAGAACAATGTGGCTATGTAAATGCATTCACTGGAGCTCATAAATCCTTTAGTAAAAATTACATGTTGCATCCTTGACCTTGCCATGCCTCTTGGCCATTTCCCTGTTTGCAGATGTTCCCATTGAACGTGAGTTAAAGGAAAGGAATTCTTATTTCAGGTCTCAAGGGAATATCCATCATCCCACTGATACACTTCATATTGTCATGTAGGCTATTGTTGGCTGTTAAGATTTCATTACAAGTGCTTGTTTAATTGGCTTAAAGGCATCTTACAAATCCACATATGCAACCCTCACAGGGGTGATATTGGGTTAAAAGTCCTGCACCTTTGAAAAGGGAAGGCCATTGAAAGCCTGCACCCTCGTCAGCTGAGTGGCTGTGGAGTGAGTGGTTTATAAGGAAAGCTCATCCAGCCATGTAAATATTCCTCTTGTGCTCTCCAGACAATTTGGGGGATGGGGGGGAGTCTGTCTGATCTCTGCTAATGTCATCAGTCACCAGTGTCTTAAGTTGTGCCATTTGCTCTGGGCCAGGCCTTTTTAGCAGGGCTGTCTGAAAACCTTGACACACTCACATACACTACACACACTTGCACATGTGTGTTTCCATGTGGTAGCGTGTGCATGATAGTCACACATGCATCCATGCAAACAAATGCAGTGATAATGTTTAGCATGTGTTTTGCTGCGTCTCTCTTGAATGTTGCCGTTTTATTCATTTCCAGACAGTCATCCAGTGAAAATATGCAGAGATATCTCTGGATACTTCTTGTTTAGTCTCCCAGTCTTCATTTCCTTACACATTTTCTTTTGAAACCTTTTGGAGGTAAAATGCTTAAAACCACCTTCCTAGCTAACTTACAGACAGTCTCAGCAAGAATGGCAATAGCAGTTATGTTATATGTATTTTTGAAAAACCTGAGAAGTTCGGTAGTGCAGTTGCAGAACTATGTTTCACTTGAAATAGCCTACTTTCATTGCTAGAACAATAAAAATGATCTCTGTGTGGATCACAGTGTAAACTCAACAGAAACCATCACCAAACAAGCAGTTCCAATGAAAGACTGCCATTCATTTTGCTATAAAGAGCTACAATAATTGCACTCAAGTCACTACCACTCAAGTTTCATAAGGGCCCCTGAGGGCATGTAATCATTCAGTCAACTGTTGTAGGTGCTTCAATATAGTGACTTTGTAGCAAGCTTAGCTGCTCTAGTCAATATGCTATAACAATGAATTACATAATTTCTTTCTTTCTGATGCACCTGTAAACCTGCTCAGCACCAAACAGCAGACAGAGTAAGAAACATACTTTATTTTATCACACACACAACAACATGCACAATGCACACGCCATGCTTTGTGAAATTATGTCTCCGCATTTGACCCATTCATCGTCCGTCCTTCCTCCGCGGCAGACAAGGAGCGGTGGGCTGCCAGCCAACAGCGGCGCCCAGGGACCCAGTTCTCCTTCGTCACCACTGGTCAGGTGGTGATCTTCTTGCATGTTTTTAGTGGGGGTACATTTTATGGAGGATACCCCAGGTGAATACGAGGAGAACATGCAAACTCCACACAGAAAGGCCCCTTTCCTCGAGCAGCAGACACCGAAGGCATGGTGGAGGACACGCCACCAGTGCCCACAGCGGGATAAGTGGCTACAAACTGATCTTTTAATGTACTTTAAACATCCATACAAAACATTTGAGGGCTACCTTTAAAGGCCCCATAAACAGGAACTCTTGGCCTTGGTTCGACTTCTTTATAGTCGTGCTTAGTGCTGTTTGTCTGTTGTTGTAGCCTGTTGTTAGTATGTTCATGACACACACAGGACTGAAATAGACACACAAGCACAAACACTGTACCTATAGACATGCATCATGCATTGGAGGATGTCAGAGTGACATAATCAGTGCCCCATCAGTTAGGGGTTTGGTGCCTTGCTCAAGTCAGGTTAGATGACAATATGAATACTAGTCTGATGCCTGTATGGCAAGAATGAAGCTACAGCCAGGAGACAGGAGGCAAGAAGGCAAAAAAATATATTTCTTTTGACAAATTCGAGACGTATGTATGAAAACTTGTAGGTATCAAGAATCCAACCAATCACTGCTGGCACATTTACCTTTCAACCCCTTTTTACCCTTCAAAGTCTTTGTCCAGATTCCTACTCATTTCATCCGCTGTGTGTATGACATGTTTATAAGACAAGTTAAGTCCATATGATTTTACAGGAAAGCAATTGTCTCTTGGTGTAATGTCAGACTTTTCCTGGACTCAGTTCTTTACCACAATGTAACGTTTTGTTTTCCTTTCTGCTGTCTAGTATCAGTATTTTGATCGGCGCCCCAAAAGCCAACACCAGTCAACCAGGCATCACTGAAGGAGGAGCTGTGTACTTGTGCCCCTGGAGGCAAGCGAACTGCAGCATGATCGATTTTGACAAGCAAGGTAGGGTGTGTTGTTAAATTGAAATCGATGGTTCGGTTTTCTTTGTACCCACGCAGATAAAAATAGGATCTGTGAAAAAACAAGCTCAATATTCAGAATCCAAGGGTGAGAGTTTTCCCTACATCATAAGCACAGCAGTAGTGGGTAACTCTCATTGTTCCAGGATATAAAAATGTCACTTTCCCTAACAGCACTGTTAAACAGTGGAGACAGGCTTGTGTGGTAAACTCTTAGCTGTCTCTTACCAGCCATAAAAGTAACTGAGAGAAGCTGTAGGTAGTATCCTGAGTTAAGCACTACTGGTTTGACCCTGAGGTCAGAAGTGCAGCTCCCTAGTGCGCTTTGGTAATCGATATTTGTTGCATGTCCCCCTGTCTACCTTTTCACTACTACTGTCAAATTTCGAAAAAAACAAAACAAAACAAAACAAAAAAAAAACTCTTTACCCAACAGTTTTCTGTTTTGATTCAAACCAGCTCTGATTTCTCTCCTGTGTTTTAATGGTGACCGATGATGCTAAGGTCTCCATTTTGGGACATGGGCAATGTTTGCATTGCTTTTGCAGAGCTTTGATTTCCTGCTGGACTCAGGCCCAGTGTTGTGAGCACTCTTTAATTAGGCTAGAGTCATCATGGGGACAAGGACCCCAGAGGACCTGGGCTGCCCCCAGCTCTGCCAGAAAAATAATCACCTCCATCAGAAATACAGGAAGTGATAAGGACCACCGTTTGAGGATCACAGGGTCTCACTTATCGTACCCTCTCACATGCTGATACCAAATTGCGGTTTACACAGATTGAGAGCTGCGGCTGCACAAACTCTGCTATACATAAATACACACCTACAAACTGTTTATAAACTGTCTCTGCAGACAGCCTCTGAAACACGATACATCGTAGAAAAACATGCAAAACCACACTTATGTTCACACACACTCATATCTGCACACACATGCTCATAATTTTACTCTCAACAGTCTTGCTTCTCCCATTGCAGGCCCCAGGATTCATGGTGTGTTTGAGGACACAGCCCAGACTCCATTAACCTAACAGGCACGCTGAGTCGTAGTCAGGAGAGTTTAATGTCACCACTCTGCGGACAGAAAGCGTATTTATCAGAAAATACGCCACAGTAAAGCTTACACACTTACAGGCACATTCAAGTATGATTTCTTTTTTTTGTCTTTAAACTGGGACAAAAGGCACGCTTCCTCTTTCAGGCAGTTGAAGGCATCACGCTTAGTTAAATCACTTTTCAAGGACGAATGGCAAAAGTATTTAATGATTACTGTTTTTACTGTAGGGGTGAAAAAAATCCTGCATGCAGAAGAAATTAGGAACTGACAGCCAACCCCAACATCACAGACTTTTATTTAGTACCTGGATAAGAATGTGAACTGGTTTTCCAAGTCAGCAACGTGTTTTCACAGCGTTCCATAGGACAGAAATGTAACCTGGCTCACCTATCTGGCTCAGAAGTGAAGTTTCATGGACCAAGAATTGCAATTCAAGTAGAATTATTACTGCTTTATTTGTCAAAATTAATTCTTATAGCAGCATGTTGTTGAAAGCAAGAATCATGGAGGTGTAATGCTGCTGAAGTTGCAAAAGTAAAAACCTTTGGCAGGCAGTGATACACAAACACACATGCACGCACACACACACACACGCTCACACACCTCTAGCACTCCATCACCCCCTCCCTCATCACTGTTCCTTGCCTTCGTACTGCCAGGGCCTCTTCTTAAAACAGTTCCTGAAGATGAAGTACAGCCGTTTGGGTTACAGTAACAACAAGGTCCAAGTCCCTTTGAGCTGTTTGATGTCTGCCATAGCATGGAGGATGGATTAAGACTGCAGACCCCAGGAACAAGGCCATAAAATATCCATGTAAAAAGCCAAGAACATGTGGGGAAGCCTTTCAAATGAAGCCCTGACAGCACAAAAATCAAAACCTGATGACAGGGGGATCTTTGACTCAGTTAAAATAGCAACTCCTGACATCACTGAAGTTTTTTGTAGGTCAATGTTTCTGTGGAAAGTACAGCAGCTATAAGTTATTCAGTCAGAAAACTCTGTGTAAATATGCCCTTAAATGTGTTTTTCTCCTCTATGTTCTTGTAGGTGATCGATATTTTTATATAAATGATGTGAACACTCAGGTCGAGTTCAAGTCTCATCAGTGGTTTGGAGCTACTGTGCGTTCCCATGGTAACAGCATACTGGTAAGAATGAATCTACTGTTGACAAATGTGTTTCAGTTTGCATTGTCATCAAACAACAGAGTTTTATTGTTGCTCCAGCTTTGGGACGCCTTGTGGAGTCGCTTTACGTGCTGTACAGAACAGGTTGCAGAATATTTCTCTGATTGAATCCCTCTGTGCTTTGACAATGCAAAACAAAAACAAAGTCAGCGACAACCTGACAACTCTGTTACCATATATTTTGGTAGTAAGAATATCACTGTCCAGGAGAAGTCAGTGACAGTAACCCTGCAAAAGCATCCACAGTTTGTACATGGTGGCTGCATTCGTGACATCATGCTAAGGCCAAGTCAACAGCTGCCATCCGCACTAGTTGGTAATTCATGTAGAAGATGTGGAAATAAAGGAACAATATTGCAGGGTAGATGAGTTGGCACTGTTAGCATAATCTTGCCTCAGTTAACACTTTGCAGGTTTGCATTTATTGTAATAACTATCAAACAATATGCCTCACTTTTCCAAAATAAACAGTAACCCATGAGTACAGCATATTACAGATATGTTTCCACAAATCAGATGCAGAGCAGCACACAGCTGCTGTTAACAAGTTGGCTAATGTACAGTAAACATTTGATATGCCATTCTTGAGCAGGGGTATTTCTAACAACCTGTTATCCCACAGAGTCTAGTTGGCTCATGCTGTGCTACCCCCAGGCCATCAACATAGGTACTTCAAAACACGCATTGTTTTATCTATAACTTCCTGGTTCTACAGCTTCAGCATGTTTAGAAGTTAGTTGTTCAGCAATAATTGCACAATCCATGTTTGAGGGAGGAGTTTAGTGAAGGGTTCATTTAACTCTTGTAAGCTTGAAAATGTGGTCAGGTTCTTTTGTCATCGGCCTGTCTCTCTGTGCTTTCCAGGCTTGTGCTCCCAGGTATTACTGGAGAACCGAGCATGACATGCCCCTGGCCGACGTCACAGGAACCTGCTACCTCTCTGTAGACAGCCTCAAAACATTTGTGGAGTACGCCCCCTGCAGAACAGGTGAGTTACTGCTACAACAGCTAGCCTCCTGTGGAGGTCTGGTCAACGAGTTAGCAAATTTAGCATTCATTCATATCATGTGTCTGCCCACCTGATCAGTGTAAGATATTAACTCTTCTTTTAGCCAGACTGTAAACAATTATAGGCTGAAAAAACAGCTGTGGGCTAGCTGACTCCTTGGTAACATTACACTTCCTGCTTACATTCCCCAAAGGATTTTCACAACTTTCCGAAAGATGGACTTGTTACCTGAGAGATGGGTAATGCTGCTCTGATGGCTGGAAGGAACCAAATTCACTTCCGTTTTGTTGCATTTCTTCAATGCAAATATAAAGCGAGTTGGGGCTAGTCCTGCTGATATTTCTGTTGCTTTGGAAGTGTTAACGTCTTTGTTATCCTGCTTCAATGACTTTTCATAAAACTTGCTAACTGATGGCATTTTTGTTCATGTTAATGCCCATGCTGGTTTGGTCATATTGTGAATATCCCCCTTGGTAATACCTATGTAATTTCAATAAAATATGTCATGTAATGAGAGAATAACAGCAATATGAATTTTAAAAATGTCTCTCAGTTGTGGGCCTGGCTGTCCTCTGCTGTGTTGGCTGCAGTGGTCTGTGTGACTGTGGGGTAAACAGGGTTCGTGAGCGTGACTGCACTTCTGGCTAACTAGCTACCCCCGCAGGTGCTTATGGAGCGTCTGAAATCCATTGGGACACGTTTTTGGTTTGTCATCAGTTTTCAGAAAACTGCCAATATTCGAAATCAATACATTTGATTTTTCGCCTCAGAAATTGTCAGAAGCAAGTTTATTGATGAAAACGCTTTACATTTACAGCTTTGCTCAGCTCTTGAGACTTATCAGCAGAAACACATTTAATATTAAAACAAAACTGTTAGTGAGAGAATGACAGTACATCTTTCACCCTGACACTTTGCTGTGTTCTTCTGTTGTTGTCAAAGGGTTGGACTGGAATTCAGTTTTGGGTCAATGAACAATTGACATGTGACAAAAATTATGTTGGAGATTGTTGCCTGTTCAACAGAACAGAACGTTTTGCTGTTTTAGTTTTCATGAAACAGGAACATTTATTAGTGTTTCCCATGTTTTGTGCTGTTCATTGCAGAAAGACATGGACCTGCTGGACAGGGCTATTGTCAGGGGGGATTTAGTGCAGACTTCACCAAGGTAAGAGAAATATTTTGAGTTTTTCCTGGTTTTTACATAATCGCATGGTAACTGTTTCTCAGTGGAGATTTCGCTGTGTACACCAGATTTACAGAGTTTGTTTGAAATTCATGATGACTGGTGGCACACAGACTCCTCAGCTCTGGCTACTGTTGTGTGTGTTACAGGATGGAAAGGTTGTACTTGGAGGACCAGGCAGCTTTTACTGGCAAGGTGAGCTCACAAGAATGTGGAACAGCATGGATTTTTAGGAGATATCTTCCAGCAGATTTTTCCTTTGAACAAATCATTGTAGTTTGTTGTTGACTGAACTACAGTGGAGCAACTCAGGAGCCACAATTCAAAAGTCACACATCTTATTTTAACCTCTGACCTTTAACCCTTTGTTACCCATCCTTCCTACAGGTCAGCTGATCTCAGCCACCACGGAGGAGATTGTGAAGGCCTATTACCCCTCGTACTTTCTGCTGTCAGTCGCCGGGCAGATTCAGACTCGACAGGTGCAAGGAAGCTATGATGACAGTTATCTAGGTGAGAAAGTACACTTGAGTCAAATAGGATTATTACAATTAGATGTATTATTAATGTATATGTACTGCTACAAATATGACCAATACTACTTGTACTACTACAGCCTGTAAGCAACAGCACCTCATGATCCATGTCGGTTGGCTTTTCTGTCTGTCTTAACTGTTTGGCTCAGAGCAACATATTTCAACAGCAGAATGTCATGAAATTTGATATGGATGTTCATTGTTCCCAGAGGTTAACAATGTAAATGAGGAATTAACAACCCCTGACCTTTTTCTAGTACCACCATAAGGTGATCTTGAGAAGTAATGATTGGATTTTCATTTAGTTTGGATTGGATATCTGTGGTCTTGAATGCAAGAAATATAAAAAAAAAATTACTGGCTTTTCCTAAAATTCTCTCATCACATTCACATTGCCTGAAGGAAGAATTATTTCCATTTTGTACACTCACCACCAACACCACCCTCATATTAAATTGTCACCTTTGTCCAGAGAAAATTGAAAAATGAGTTGGATTCAATATCTTGACCTTTCCCTCTTGTTCCTCTGTCAGACCAAAATATCAGCGTACACATGACTCATGACATCACTCGAGATACTGAGTGATCTAATAGGCAGATTGCCAGTTGATATCCTGAGCACAGTCTTGCTCCCAAGGGGATATATATTGGGATATATATTTATATTTATTGCAACTTGATGATTCTTTCCATAGTTATCCTCAGGACAACCTTTTGCATTTATTTTTTAGTATCAAAATAAATAGTGCATCATTAACATCTTCTAAACATTCATGCTGTAAGGCTAAATGAACTTTTTAGCATCTGGAGACCGCTAGAAGAAGAGTTGGGGCCACACTGTAGGCAAGTATTGTAGCGTTGCTTAAGTATACAAATATGCGTCAGTGACGGGGGTGGGCTAATGTAGCTTGTCGCCTCTAACCGAGTTACAAAGTCTGCACATTTCTGTCTAACTGCACACCTTTAGATTGTTTCGTTTTCAAACTTCAGACCCAACTGATGCTGACTTAGGTTACATCACAGGCAGTTTAGCTCCCTCTAGAGCCATAAAAGGCTTTATAGAACTCACATTTACAGCAGCAACTCCAGAAGACTAGAACTCTTCAAGTGGAGGCTAGCGACTTGAAACTACATCCGTCAGTGATAGCATAGCATACTTGAATCTCTGACAGAGCTCTTGCTGGTTGAGTTATGTTGTGGTTAATGTTGGCACCAGCTTTTGACAAGCAAGATGAATGAACAGAATAAAAAAGATGATTCAATTTTAATCTGTCCATTGTGATTTGCTGTAGAGGCGCAATGCTAAATTGGTGGAGTACTGTCTTAATATCGTCAGTTGATGCTCATCAAATGACAAAATGCTTTGCGACACTGGCGGTGCGCAAATGCTGCATGTTGTTTTGACTTTAAACAATAAGCATTATAACCCAATGGACATTCAAAGAGATTTGGGTGAGTTGTAAGTTCAGTGATGCATGATGTATCATAAAACCTCATCTTTAGTCTTCATTCTTCCTGCAGGTTACTCTGTGGCTGGTGGCGAGTTCAGTGGGGATGATGAGGAAGGTGAGGGTCATATTTACAGTACAGAGAGCCAAAATACATGGCTGAGCACAGGCTGTGCTGATCCTCCTCCCCGAGTTCTGTCTAATATGTAACTGCTCAGTCTCCACACACAAGATTGTATTGTGACGGAAAAGGATTATTAAGTCTTACAGGAAGCAAGAACATTTAGAGACACAAACAATGAAAAAAAAAAATCTCATCACTGTATAAACACTGTTTTTGTTGATCAGTCACAGGCTTTATTCAGTTTTTAATTATGAGTCTTGTTTTGAAAAGAGCCCTCCTAACTTTTTGCCCTTTGCTTTTCTTGCTGCAGATTTCATCGCAGGAGTTCCAAAAGGACTCATGCTGTATGGTGTAGTAAGGAGTCCCCACATTTTTACTTTACACCATTTTACCACAAATAGTCTAGAAACCACAGAGCTGAATAAACCTTAGTAGAGTCATTCAGTATGCATTTTGCAGTTATGAACCACAATTTATAGTTGATAGTGTATTTTGTCTGTCTCAACGTAGGTGTCCATATTAGATGGAAGGGATCTGAAGTCTGTGCTCAACGTGACAGGGGAACAGGTATGTGCACATCTTGCTGGAGATTTTCTGTACTAGTCTGGCCCCTATTTTCATATGTGGGTACACATTTAAAATGGCATGTGTAAAGGGGGTTTGACGATGAAGGAATTTGCCCCATGGAGAGGAGGCCTATACCAGGGTCAGAGGTCGGGTTTACAGTATGCACAGCTCATGGTCTCTACAAGCTGTAAATCAAACCCAGAAACAGCAGAATAGGATAGTGTTCATGTTGTCACTGTATTGATTCAGCCTGTGCTTTTAAAATGGGCGTTAGTCAGACACTAGCTGAGCTTCAAGTCATATTGCGTTAAATATAACCCACAGATCCCACAAATCACCTTTAAGCAAAACATTAACTATCAATAACTCAGTTTAGCAATTTTTAACATTTTCAAATACTATTTCACCTCTCATTTTCATAATACCTCATTATTGAAAATCATTTTTATTTCATGGCACTTTTTATAATGTCACTTTGTTTCACTTTTCAAAAGTGACATTATGAACTAAAATGTGGAATGAAATACAATCATTAGTGGGGAAATGTAAGCAGCCTGTGGATTATATGTCAAAATGAGACCAGATGTATGTAGGAAAGTTTGAAAAAACACTCATTTAAGGGTTAAAGGATAAGTTTGCATTTTCTGTAATCTATTTTAGGGTACTGACATACCATATGTACTTTGAAAGGGTCATTGGTAGATGCAGTAATTATTCCTCCTGCTCATACTAGACACAAATAGATCCTTCTGCATAGCGATTTCAGTGGAAGCCAGCCACATCATGGGGGAACTTGTTACTTTCTTATGTAATTTAATAAGGCATGACTCTCTGCAGATTGCAAGATGTAAGAGCATGTGAGCATGCACACATGGAAAAGCAGGATCTGTGTGTGTTTTCAGTGTGGGAGGTCATCAGCGACTGCTCAGAGGTGTCAGTGTCAGGGTGGAGGGTGATGAGTAAACTGTTAAGTCATGGTGAGAGTGATCTGAGGTAAACTCCAGGCTAATTGACTCTCTGCTCTCTGTGGGTGCTTGGACTATGTTGTCAAGAGTCAGCTGCGAAAACACACCAGAGGGTCTTGAGCAAGAGGCCCCGTTCATTTGGTGAATGAAACCTCAAATATTATCATTTGTTAAACTATATATTTCTCCATTCAGCCATCTTTCATTGGCTTAACAACTCATTTTGAGTTCAAATTGCACACTTAATACTAGGATCAGGCAATTTGATGTGATAGAAATGTGTCAAGCATCATAGATTTTACCAGACTGTTTACACCAAGGTAGCCTTCATCTAATATCTCTGGTGGCATTGTGAGCAAAGTTGCAAATCAATCAGCTTGACAACTCTGCTCTTGAGTTTCCAGGTATTTAATTTCCATTTCCATTTGGTTATTTTAACAATGCATTGTTTCTCAGGAAAAAAAAGAAAAAAGAAAAAAGAAAATCCTGTTCATTATAAAATGATTAATTTCTTGTATATTTATCCAAAATGGTGTTTTCTTTGTTGGCTATATATTGTATACTTACCAGAGGTTGTATATAATATGAAATTCAGACACAATGATATTTTAATGAGCAAATGAATGCATTGTGTTTTTATTTATGTTTGACACAGCATCCCAGGTTTTTTGGGTTCGGGGTTGGATATGGACAAAGTTGCACCTGAATTGTGGCCAGTTTTGAAATGTGGAATTTTTTATTGCTTTAATAGTGTTAGTGGTTTCTGTTAGCATAGTGAGGGAGCACAATTAGGTAAATTTAAAGCTGCTTTAATTACATTTTAAAGCACCACACTGACATATCTTCACACCATAAAGCTGACATGGGGAGTGCGTTAGCAAAAATATTTCCTTATTTGCTGTATTGAAGAAGACTTGAAACTAATGACTGAGACCATAAACCCATTAAGAAACTGTTTACAGAGGTAATAAATCAAGTGAAAAGTAGAGTCATTTTCTCAAAAGCTAACAATCAGACTTTTTACAGCCAGTAGAGTCTCCCCCAGCTGGTCATTAGAAAAAATGCAGGTTTAAGGCACTTTCGCATCTAATCCACTTTTCAGACCCAAAAGCTATGCCCACTCATTTTATACAGTCTATAGCCAGAACTTCTTAAGGTGGAATGGAAATTTTTCTAATAACAAAATCAAATGATTGTGAAAATGTGAAATGAGTCGCTTGTAGTGATGGACATACAGAGAATGATCACCTTAATCTGTAGTTCTGCTCAGCTTCACTGAGCTGTATCATGACTTTCAGCTCATTGTTTAGCTTAACAGCCTCAACTTTACTGTTTTGGTTCATTCTCATTGCTCTCATAGTGTCTTTCTTAGCCACAGCAGACAGCAGTTTTCAGAGAAAATGCTCTAAAAAGCCACTGTACACTACCAGCTCAGCACTTAAAGAGCACACAGACCCGTTAAGTGACTAGCTGGTGAACATAGTGCAGCGTTTAGCAGATAAAGAGCCAGATATTTCTCTCAGGAGTTGGAAGAGACCAAAAACAGAGCTAAAAGAGAGGGAATGTTGGACTTACATTTGCCATGGGCGGTGACAAACACAGCTCCAAGCGAATTACTCTGTAACTGCTGGATGTGTAAATAAGCAAACATTTGCTAAACTGTTCACCATAGCAATTTAAAAGGTGATGATGTGTTGATGTTTTGTTCACAACTTGTCTCCACTGCCTCCAGGCAGCCAGAAAAAACTAATTTATTGCAGGTTAAACCAGTCCTGCCACTACTTTCATAAAAATTTCAGAAACATCCGAAATACGAGAATCAGATTGATCTGTGGTCAGCTTTTCTCCGCCTGCTGATCACCTCTCCTCAGATGAACATTCCTGGTGGTTCAGCTCTACGGGAAGTGTTGATCATATTTCTAAGAGTGTGAATATATCTGGCAAAGCAGTGCTCCTATCACGGTAAATTTGAACTTTGTCCTGAGCCAGTTTGATTGATGTTGATATGAGCTGTTTTGCATGTGCGATACAGGAAAATAACCCCAATATTCAGTCTTGTTTTTCACAAGGGTCTCCAAACACACTGCTGTGTAGCTACACTGCAAATCACTTTGAAGTGAGAGTCACCCAAAAATGTAACGTGAGCCTAATTTATCATACATGGTATGAAATTAAACCGGAAAACCCAAGCCCCAGGAGAATTCTCTCAGAGTGAGTTTTAAAGTAGTTTGAGTCCACAATCCCTGGACCCCCTACCTCTCCTCAAGCTTACAGAAGCTCTAGCACTGAGCTCCATGAAAAGGGAGAGGAGGAGACCCCAGGGGATTGCTGGATTCAGAGATTGAGGAGGAAAGCCTCTGGAGGTGGTGGTGGTGAATGGTATGAAAAAGAAAAAGACATAGAGCAAGAAAAGATGGGGATCAATGCACCATGATATGATTACAGGCTAACTGGCTCTTGTTTGTAATGCCTTCCAGATGGGGTCCTACTTTGGCTATGCAGTGGCAGCCACTGACATCAACAACGACGGGTGAGTGACTGGAGGGATGGTGAGACAGATGATGGCAAAAAAATGGTCAAGTGAGGCAAAATGGGGGCAGTGACAGAAAGGGGAGAGAAGAACTGTAAGCTAAAACAAGATACCGAAAGTGAAGGGTGAGGTCACTGAAACAGAGACAGCAGTGTGACTTTTGGAAGTTTCCACACTTGATCAGTCACCCTGTCACTGTTAAATGTGTCATGAAAAATACCCTGGACTCTCATTCTGTGAATAGTTCCTCTGAGTATAAAGTTCTCCATTGGTCAATTTCACTTCCTCACTGCTGGTAGATGCACACCCTTTGACCCGTCCTGTACTAAATTTTTTAAGTTTCAGTGTAGCCTCTAAACAACTGTTTGTAACCCTAATCCCTTTGAACTGATTCTGCTGTGTGGTTTATAAATGGAGCCTTCTTATATTGCTATTAATTTAGTATGTGAGTCAGAGGGACACATGATTTTTAGCCACTTTCATCATTCTAACATGCACATCTTTCAACAGGAAATATTCCCTTTTCTTTAATCACTAAACTTTCCTTACTTTCCTGTTTCAACCATAATATGAGATTCAGTGTTAACTTTTCAAATCCCACTGTCATGCTGACGGTTTATACAGACATGTTATGCAGCATTGTTTAAATGAACAGAACTTTATTTTACAGTAAACACTATTGGAGATCCTTAAGTTTTCACCAACTATGTCTGGCTGAATCAAGGGGAAACTTGTATAACATGCTGCTGTAATTGAGAAGATATCCTTTTGATGAGTCTTCGTTTTCACTCAGTGAAATACCATGTAGCTTCAATGAAGATCTGGGGCAACCTAGTACACTATGATACAGCCAGACACTGTGGAACAAGATGATTTTTCCAACCTTAAATCTGCTTAAGGGGAAATACTGAGAGGGGAAAACCGAATGTTAGATCACTGTTAGATAAGACACTTAAATCCTAAAATGCCCCTTTTGTTTTATGTCCGTATCAATAATTCCTCTACTCCTTGCATCTTCTGCCATTGCTTGACTCCCTAGTTTGGACGACCTGGTGGTGGGAGCTCCAATGTTCATGCGTAGAGGGGCCAATGGGCGTCTGGAGGAGCTGGGTAAGGTGTACGTGTACCTCCAGAGAGGCCCTCTGCTGCTGGAGCCAAGCCAGTCTCACCTCCTCGGTCAGCAGGCCTTCAGCCGGTTCGGCACCTCGCTGGCTCCACTAGGTGATCTCAACCAGGATGGATTCAATGGTAGGTATGCTACATACAGCATACAGCAGAATTTTGCTGACCCATGAAGGTTTAAATTAGGGGTGCAACTAAGGACGACTTTTATTAGTAATGAATTTGTTAATTGTACAGCTGCAACAATAAGTGGATCAATCAACTAGTTCACTGAACAAAAAAATAATCAGCAGCTATTTTGTCAACTATTTGTACTTTGTCATACAAGACAGTGTCTTTGGGTGTTATACTCTTGGTTGGACAATAAAAGATATTTGAAGTCATCACTTTGAACCATGGGAAATTACAATGAGAATTTTCACTATTTTCTGACATTTTATAGACAAAATGGTTCATAGAGTGATCACGAAGATAACCAGCAGATGAATAAATCATGAAAATTATTGTTATTTGCAGCACTATTTGGTTGTTTATTCTATAAAAAATTACTTACGACTACCTTTGTGGGGAAATTAAGAGAGAAAAAAAGTCAGATTCAGATTGCTTCTTTTGTCTGACCAACAGTGTAAAAGAGAAATATGTTCCATTTACAATGATATAAAGCAGGGGAAAGCAAATCCTCACATTTGAGAAGCTGGAACTCACAAAAGGTTGGCATTTTGAAAATTTGATGAAGTAATCAGCGATCAAAATTGTTTTCAATTTTCAGTCAATCTACTGATCAATTTACTGTTTCAGCACTGCCTTAAACTAGCTCAGATACAATTCCAAATGTGAAAGATATTTTGGCAGCACTAACTGGTTTACTGGCTGAGTCTGAGTTTTATTCAATCAGGATTCAGTCAAAGTCTAAAGAAGTAAATCAAAATAAACAAAGGAAATCACCACAAAACAATAACTTGGGAACCATCAATAACTTCTTAACTGGCCCACAAAACCGCTATGATTTGTCCATGTTCAGTTGTATATACTATGCTATAAGCTGCTCTGCATGTAAGCTTCAGCTACATACACTGAATGTAGAAGTACATGCAGTACATATGGGCTGAGTTTACAGAGTGTGAGAAGACATGGGATTCCTCACATGGTGTGTTTTTACTGTTTATGACCAGACATGGCCATCGGAAGTCCCTATGGAGGAGACGACCAGCATGGATTGGTTCTCATTTATAACGGTCATGCTGGAGGACTGATGGACATGCCCACTCAGACTCTCTCTGGCCAATGGGCTTCAAGCTCTTTTCCAGCCAGTTTTGGTTTTGCTGTGCGAGGCAACAGAGATCTGGATCAAAATGGGTACCCAGGTACTGCAGAAAGTAGTCCACCACCAGGCGTTTATGAACACTTTATCCTCTCCTTCAATATCTTCACTTAGCTCACTTTGCCTTCTTGCAGATCTGATTGTTGGTGCTTTTGGGGTTGATAAAGCAGTGCTGTACAGGTATGTTAAAGCACACAAGAATACAAAAACAAATATAAAGACAGTTCTCATTCTTATCATTTCATGGTCTGTGTCTTCAAACAGGGCTCGGCCAATAGTGAGTGCCAGTGCAACTCTTACAGTGCAGCCTACCATGTTCAACCAGGAGGAGAAGACCTGTGAGGTTTTCACAGGGAATGAAACCATTGCTGTGTCTTGGTATGGATGTCAACTATTTTCCTTAAAACGTTTCAGCTCCACAAATGTCTTAAAGGGAAGATTGCACAAGGTTTAACCCAAAATACAGTTTTTGTCATTGGTACTTAATGAATTAACAAAAGAGCTTAAGAGTAGTTGAAGAGCTCTGTGACAAGAACAGAACATGGAAAGTCTTGCAAATGTTATGTAACACACATCTTAGTTCAATTTCAGCTTTCCAAACTTACCTCACGAGAATGTCAAATGACTTCATGTTTGCCAGTTTCCTGTCCAAGCTGCTGTGAACTACACATTCAGTATTCTTAGATCCAGTGAAAAAAAAGGGAAAATTCACCCCACTTTCAGTGTCAATGAAGCTCTTTCCACAAGGTCAGTTTAACCATGGTATTAAATGTGGAACATTTTTAGACTGCTGTTAGAGGCATTTGCCAAACTGGCAGGCGTTTTAGTATCTGCCCTGTAGGTTGATAAAAGTAAGTCTTGTTTTTTGTGTTTATTGGTGTTTTTGCTGCCATGGAAACAAAAAGAAGATGAAGGGAGCAGAGGAGAGGACGTGGGAGAAAGGTGGAGTAGTTGTATGGAAAGATGAGTGCAGTTATTAACATTGAAAAGGTTGGAAAAGGGTTGTAACTTTTTGGAAATGAATGAGATATTGTTTGGCATTAACAATACTCCACTTAGACAGTACAAGGTTACCCTCCCTTCCTGTAAACATTTATATGACCACGAGCATATCGACATCTATTTGTTTATTGTTTTTTTAGGCATTTTGTTCTTTAAAGTTGTAATGCTTAAGATTTCAGCCCTGATTTCAGTTTAATTTAATACCATAGCAAACACTCCTTGAGCAGCTGCTTTGTCAGAAATACATCAGAAAATGTATGTCCTGTGGCTCTTTCACATTAAAAGTCACCCCATGTTTCAACAGTTAAATGCTGTTGTAATGTAAAGCAGCCACAGTTAATACAGATGTTATATTTACATTAGCAGTAACAGCTTTGATATGATGTATGAGGCCAATTCATGCTTGTTGCATCCCTGTGGCTGCAAGGGTCAGTGTGGGTATGCAGACAAATTTCGTCATGTCTGAGCAGGACCTCACATGGACTGTATGCGCTGTGAGCACCAACAGCCCATGGACTAGAAAAGTAAACAGTACACTTATTTTGTGTACTGTATATATGTACTGTATTCCCCATTCATGATTCCTATTGTTGTTAAGCGGTCACACACATCATTGTCTTTTAATTCAGCCAAATTTGACAAAGATGCTCTTCTTGCCGTGGGTTGCCCATCTTGTCTTATGTGCATGTGTGGAATGCAGCCACAGCCATCCACATTTGTGTTCGTTTAGTATATATGTGCAAGAATGGAAAAATGCTTTAGGGAGTGCATAGTGAACATCGAGGCTCATATCAATGAGCTAACATTACAAAGAGTAATGCAGGATTACATGCCACATAATGTGAATCCCTTGTTCTTAGGTAGGCAGTTTGAATCCAGCATGGGAATGGAGGACCACCACTACCACTACAGCCACTACCAATAAAAACTGCTATTTAGAGAGATATTTACTGAATGAATGATTGACTGAATGGGCCAACCATAAAGAGTATCAAACATGGGGATTAAGTCTATGAAAATCTTCAAGATTATATCTTTAAATCAAAAGGACGTACAAAAGTACCCAAAATCTGTGGAAGCACAGCTCGATAAACTGAGTCTTCATTGTTTTTCCTCATATTTTTGTCTATGTTCAACCTCCAGTGTCAGCATCGGTTTCTGCCTGCTGGCTAATGGGAAGCACCTCCCTGCTCATCTAGGTGAGGCATGCGCGCGCGCGCACACACACACACACACAGATGGTTTCTATTACCTTGCTTTCTTTGTGTAGCCACAAGTATGCTGGACCTCACTGTGGTCAATTTGGCAGTTAAGATCAAGATAAAAGAACAATCATTTAAATACAGGGTAACTTGGTGGGCTCCAGCAGTTTAGAAAAGTGTGTGTGTGTTTATTATAATTGCGTGGGTGTGTATTGTCTGTTCTCTCTGCATAGTTTATGTCATGTGAGCCACAGCAATACCCCTCAGTGACTCACAAAAAAAAGTAAAATGGCCCTTAAAGACACTTTACCATAATAATGTTTACCACTGTATGCCTGTGTATTTGTGTGTAGTGAGGCATGCATGTAATATGTCTGTACAAATACGTTTGTGTGCCTATGCATACATTAACATGCATTTTTGTGTGTAATACAGGCACATACTGAATGTACAGACTATGCATATTCAGTGTTTTCTTGCTTTGTGTGTGTGAGTATTTATATGTATATATTTTAAAAGGCTTTGTGGTGGAGGTTCAGTTGGACAATGTGAAGCAGAACCAGAAGGAGTCCATCAGGAGGACTCTGTTCCTGGACAGCCAGCAGCCCTTTTTGCTGAAGACCTTCAGCCTCTCCAATGGAGAACGCTCGTGCCATGACACCAAGTTGTATCTACGGGTCAGTCACACTGGTTGTTTTTCCACCTTAAGGTCAGCAGGTTAGATGCACATTTTTGAAATGCTGCAAATAATAAATAATTATTTACACATACTTCTTTGAGGTAAATTGACAAGAATGAACATTAAATACTCCAGTAGGTCTGTGAGGCTTTACTCAGGCATGGTGGTGCTTTTACCTAAATGCTAATGCTAGCATGCTAACATGCTGATGGTTCTCAAGTATGTTCACCGTCTTAGTTAAGTGTGTTAGCAATACTGTTCATAACAGGGCTCCTGGTACCCTGTGGAGTTTTTGACCACTTGTAGTACTATGGAGTAATGTTTGGGTCCCCATTTCTTTGTTTGTATCTTGTGCGTGGTCATAAGCACACACATGCACATTGACAGCCTTTTTACATAATGCACCAAGAAACATAGAAACCCATCAGAAAAAACAGGGACAAGAAAACTGCACATAGTATCTATGAGGACTGTTTGAAGGCATGTGTCTGCATGGACTCCATCATACAGCTCCTTCCAGATGACCACCCGTGTCATAACATTGCACATGAGCAGTCGTATGATAAATAAACAGATTTTTCTTTCAATGTCAGTCATTTTACGTCATCTCATGATTATGAAAACAAAGAAGGGGGGTATGCACTGAATATTTCTTAAGCCAGTCATCTCAAGTCTATGCCTTTATATTTTAACAATGTTTCTGGTTCTTAATCCTGGCCCTCAGGAGCTGGTGCCCTGCTGGTTTGCATTTGAACCATCTAATCAGAGACTATTTTGCACCTGTGACACCAGGTGAATGTTATTAGCTTGTTGGTAGGACAGAGGTTAACGTCATTTCCTAATAGACAGGATTTGAAGTTGCTGTTTCAAGTGCTATTTGAGGTGAATGAGGTGAAACTACCACAGTACCAATCTTCTCATCACTCAGTGGTGACCTGATCAAAGTGAAGGCCTGCCAAAAACACATAAAGTCAAGTGTGTAGATGTTCCCTGTAAGGACATAATGATCAGAGCACTTTGTTCTTTGACAGGATAAGATATGGTTTGAGCAGAAACTGCCAACCATGCACTCACCTGTCAGTCAACACATATGTGTTTGTATGCGATTTCTTCCTTTTGCTCTTTCTTTAAAGGGGCCACATCATTGTGGCTGGTCGAACAGAATTCATGTCATGTCCCAGAGAAACTTAAAGCAGACTAAATCATTTAGGCTGCATGTAGGTTGCTGTAACATCTGCTTTTGATTTTGTGACTTTCTTCCTTTACATTTACTTGGAACACAGTTTCACAGTAATCTGCACTAAAAGGCTGGAAATGTCTACCCTGATGACAAATTTTTAATCATCTTATGCTGAAGTGTCACTTTGTTTCAGCAAAAACTAGCAAAACAGGGCATAAATACACCAGACAAAGGTTTCTCAGTCCATGGAGACAGCAGACAACATGTGGATTTGTGCCATTCACATTAGTTCCTCACATAGTTGCGTCTCTCTCTCTCTCTGTTGCAGGCTGAAGAGGAGTTTCGGGATAAACTCTCTCCCATTTACATCAGCCTCAACTTCAGTCTAGATCCTCATGCCCCAGTGGACCAGCATGGCCTCAGACCAGTCCTGAATTATCAGACAGTTCAGCATATAGAGCAGAAGGTGTGTATATTAACTCATGCTACAAAATCACTCATAAAACCACAGTCAAATAAAGGGTCTCACATCACTGCACTGTAGATTGGTGGGTTCCAAACTTTTTTTTAAACCATGGCACCCTTTCATAAAGACTGTTTTTCATTATTTTTTATTGTTTTGTTAAATATTGCACATGGTGGCCACAATGTGTTTAGGCTGTAGTTTAATTATCAGAAGTATATTATTGTGTGATTTGTATACTCAGTATTGGCAATATGGACCATGATGTGAACTTATTTACAGACACCTTATCAGCATGTGTACAGTGACAAATATTTCCATCACGTGAGCTAACTGGTCTCATTTTACCTGCTGTGAATCTGAAAAACAGTACATTGTATTACTATGGGAACTGGCAAGAGTGAGACATTATGTCACTAACCTTAACTGTGGTATAACTGCTTATTTAAAAGGAATTTCCCTGAAAATCCTACCCGGAAATCCATGACGCACTGCTCTGTTTCAGCTCTTCTTGGAAGTTCCACTTCCAAAGCTATGAAGTATATCTCTGTGTAGCGTAGTAAACTGTATCTATATATAACATTACCACACTGAACGTTGAGCACACACCACTTAAATGGCCACAAGCCTCGCATTTTATGAATTAAACATATACCAGTGAAAGGACCAGAACAGAGGGTGTGATGAACATTTTCACAAAACTTGATCAAATTATCTAAAATCATGTACAAATAGCTGATACAGAGTGGTTCTCTGAACTATACGAGTTTAACTTCACCCTGCGTACCACAGCACATCTCCCACACTTCACATTTTGCATGCAGGGGATTTATTTGACTGTCAAAGATGGATGTTACAGGCCACCATTTTGAAACTGAAATCAAATGTAAGGCCCCTCTATATGGTTAGAGAGTGAGGGTCAGCTCTGATAGAACAAGAGCCAATTGCTGCACTCTGGTCTCCATTGGTAGTGTTTTTAGTTTCCTATATGAGGAGATGGAAGGTTTATGGAGGACTGGCGAGTCATGGCTCTGCAAAAACACAGAGGGATGGCTGACAGCTCTGTTTGGGTGGGGCGGCACTCAGCTCTCACACATCTGGTTGTGGTTTGTTTATGTATGTTGCCAGTGGTCTCGTCCACCAGGGCAGAGCCACAGCCTGAAAACGTGCACATGTTTCTGTGAGTGATATAAGGTGAAGGGAGTGGGTGATGTGGATGTGTGAGTGTGTACATCATGTACTTGTAACTAGATGTTTTTAACAGAATACACCAATTTTTTTTTGGCATAAAAGCCTTGAAGGCAACACTGTGAGTTTCATCTGTTGTTGTTCTAGCTTCTCCTTATGTGAAAGGAATCAATTAGCTCTTCATCCATTGATCAGTTGGCTAGAAGGATGAGATCATCACTGAGGAATACCAGCCATGTTTCCACTGGACTCTCCAGTGGACTAACCCTTCTGTTTACACTGTGTGGAGTGACACAGGGCTCCATGCTGACAGTTTAGCATACACTATGTTGAGTGACAGTATAGTTGAGGACATCCTTACTGCTGTGTCTCTCCAGTCGTATGCATTTGAGTGACTAATCCACTGCAGTGCAATGCTACATCACTGCTGGGTGTGGTCACGGTGCAACAGGCCACAGTTCTAACCACACATTTAGCTAAAATTATACTGTGTAAAGATTTTCTTGATGTCAAACCCTATTATACACACAATTTTTCAATAATAATCATATAATGTAATGAATAATTAGACCAGATTTTGAGAAATACCAGGATCTCAATTCCTTGCACTCCACTCACGCAGAGAGTTGAAAAGAAAACATATATCCATGTACATGATGAAAAACACAGTTGATGCTTGTACACATGTCAAGTGATGCAGAGCACAGTAATTCACTGCCAGTTTTATTTAAACAATATAAAGTGCTGAATCCTCTCAGGCCACAGTTGCTCTTCTTTTGTTCCATTTCTGAGGACCTAGTGCCCCTAGTGGTTGATGCATGCAGTACTACCAAATTGGCACCTAGCAACAAATGTAGTGACTTTGGACAGACTTTATGTTTCCAAGTGAATAGGCGCCCATGTGTTCAGTGAGTGCGAGGCATGGTTGTATACTGGACCCAAAGATGGCATCCTTTCACTTGAATGAAAATTGCTCACCAGTCACATTAGCCAAAAAAGTTCTGTAGCTTCCAGATTTACTTCCGTGTTGTGTGGCCCACTATACGTGCTTGTTTGTGTTTCTCACACGTAGCACAAACACTTTCAGAGTGAAAACCTTCATGGATTAAAAACTGGATTCATGGGGAAAATTCTGGGCTGCAGGGGACTTGTTCATTGCAGTAACACAAGTAGCCACTTGGACAGAATAGCAGCAAGACTGAGTGGTGGCGCTGTAATCATCAGCCACACCGAAACATGAATGAGCTCTGAATCTGCCAAGTGACCAATCACTCATTAATCCCCATTGTATTTTCAGGGGAAACAAACAAACAAACAAACAAACAAACAAACAAACAAACCTAAAACAACGATATATATCACTAATGATGAAACTAGTTTAGTTTGACTACATTTTTCAGACATTCTTTTTTTAAATCTTTCATATAAAATGTCTAAAATACAAGATGTAACAGTATAAACTACTTAATAAACTATTTAATCTGTTTGCATTGCAGGAGAAGGTAGTGAGGTAGTCCTAATCAGTGCTCAGTAGACACATGATTTCACACAGTGCACTACAGGAACTTAATTAATTTCATGTTGCTTCTCTTTCGAAATATACAGCAGATACCATTTAACAAAATCATTTCCAAATGGATGTCATTAATTATAACTATTACAATATTTCTTAATTGAGACCGTTAAGCTTTTTGCGCCCCACAGTCACTGAGCATAGTCTTAGCATACAGTGCCGTAGTGCTCTACTAGGTATGATTTCTGTGTTCTGTCATCAGTCCACCCCTTGAAGTTGACCAACACACCAATAGTGTGCACTGCTCCTTTAAGAGCTGGAGGGAAACATAGGTCAAATGGACCAAACATATGGAAAGATGCAGAGATGAAAGTGAAAAGGAGATGAAAGTGGTTGGAAGAGAGGGAAGATAAGTTGGGACTCATCACTTGATCTCAGTAAGTCTATTACAGAGTGTGTGTGCTCCTGTCTGTTTGGTGTTAAATGACAGATAGCCTCTTGAGTCTGGAGTGAATGTAAAACCAGGGACTTGAATGAGGAATCTCCACTGAGACACTGTTAACTATTACCAGGCTGAGTCTTTGCTCTCTGTAGCCCTCCGAAGCATTCTTTTGGAATCTAATATTTCCCATATGTTGGAGAGAAGAGAGTATGGCAACAATGACATTATAGAGCTCAATGGAAGAAATGGTGGAGACAGAAAAGGAGAAAATAGAATAATGCAAAAAGCTCCAGAGACCCACTGGAAAAGACAATACCGTCAAATCAAATCACATTTATCTTTTACTGTGGTTTTTACCAAGTCATCTGTCACGTAAGACTAATGACTAGATTAAGCTCTATTCTCTTTTAAATGTGAGGTTTTCACTCCTTTTGATCGAGCTTTCCCACAAAAATGTCATACTTATTTCGATGGAATTCGTCATCCTTTCATTCTCCTAAACCTTCACCATGTTTTCTCTGTTCTTTCTTTTCTTCTTTTCCCACATGTAAAACACATATTCCTTTCATCCTGCAAACATGAAAGAGTGCTGCTTTCATACAGCTTCTTGGTATCTGGTTGTTGCAAATACTGTTACAATTTTGTGCATATATGGAGGGTATGTACAGTCTATATCCTCTCTTATCCTCTCATTAAATCATGAGTCCAGTGTGCTGGCTTCTGTAAACATCCACTTCCTCGAGAGCTCTCCTCTCTCCATACCTTTGGGCTCTGTTCCCTGGATACCTCTCTCTCTTTCACCCATCATAACCATCCCTTACTCCTCCCCCTTCCTCCATTTATCTCTACCCTTCTGTCTTTCTCAGGCCCAGATTCAACTTGATTGCGGAGAGGACAACATCTGTGTCCCTGACCTCAAACTGGCTGTTTATGGGTGAGAGCAAAGCACCTTTCTATTGCTTTACCTGATTCAACAAACAAAACTTAAACCCTCCAGTCATGCAAAGCTAATCTGCCACAGTTTGTGCGTCTGTGACAGGTAACACACAATAGAGATTTAACCTATACCAAGGAAAATTCTTATGTTTGCCATGCCAAACAAGTGGGTCTGGTGGGTCTTTCCTCTGCTGAATTTGAAGTGATGCATTTTATGTTTCTGGTTAGTGTGGAATGAATGCAAGAAGAACTGCAGTGTTAGCATAAGCAGTCCTGGATGAACAGGCAAAGTAAACAAAACCACTTACAAGAACCACACACACACACACACACACACACACAAACAAAAAAAAAAAAAAAAAAAAAAGCCACAGCACAGGCTCACTGTTTAAAACAGTTGTAGTTTAGTTTTCTGGCCACTTGAGGGAATCAGAACAAGCTGTGAACATAACATTAGCATAAAGTTGATGTGACTGTCAGCAAACAGTTGCCCAAACCTTCAGCAGACACAGAGCAGCATCAGCATTCATTAGGAGTTTCTCTTTCTGCTCTGTTTTGGTCTCCACCAGCCAGTACAGTTAGAGAGAGAGGAAACATGGGGACAGAGAAGGGTATGACCACAGCCAATGTCCCTGACCAGTATCAAACCGTGGGCTTTGCGGTCATTTGGTACGAGCATGAAGTGTCAGACTTCCAGGTCATCCCAGTTATCCATGATTTTAAAGGTCTCATAAGTAAATGATATTTCACGATGTACACAATGAAAAAAATGACAATTAGTTCTTCACATTGCAGCGTTTCCTCCTCAGAGTCTTTTATTTTCAATGTTAGTTTAGTGTTTTATCACACATATCTTGGCCAGTTAACAGACTGCATGTAAATCTTCAAAGGTTGTTTTGTAGCCTGTTAATGGCACTCTGTGAAGCTTTTGACCACTAGAAGTGCTGTGGAGCATTGTTTTTATTATTTTTAGTGGGTCCCAGTTAATGTATCACATGCACACACATTAGGAAGTACATGCATGCACATTAGCACATGAGAAACTCAATAAATATTTCTGTGGAGGGTTTCATGTATTCCACTGATCATTATGGCATGCACAATAAATTACTGTAGACAAAAAAAAAATCAGCTTTCCAAGTCTTTTATGTTCAAGTAAATGCGTTCAAAGATAATTTTTAGGCCTCGAGGACACACATTATGTCTTAAAACTGAATGTAATGGTTCCTGTCTTCCAGAGAGTACATTTAAACCTGGGCTTTGTTTCTCCAGTGAGTCAACTAGTGATAATCAGTGGCACATAAATATTGTTGCCATGGTTAGCTAAAGAGTTTACTTTATCTGCAGGGAGGGAACGTTAGTTTGGTCAAAGATAATCAAAGAGAGGAAGTTTGGGAATAATATTCAAAGGGATAAACATGATTCTGGGAAACAGATCAACACAAATGATAAGACTCTGTTAACAGCTCTTAACACTGTCCACTGTAGGCATAGTCAAGTACAGATATGAAGGAAAGATTCCTGACTCTTGGCGCACTCACTTATTATCGTAAATTAATCATGTATCCTTGTCTGTGAATGGACATCAGCCAAAGATTTGGCAACGTCTCAGTCCATTCACAAAGCGAACACATGCTCAGACTCGCTCCTCCCAGTCAGCTCTGTTACGAGGAGTGTTTTGCATTACATGGACATGTGATTTCTCTTAGCTGCAGAAATACAATCACTGCAAAAAAGTCTCCCACGAAAACTCACAGATCTGCATTTGTAGTTGCATCGGGACCAAACTCGAATGATTCAGCACTTTCACTGAACAGAATTTCCCTTCACCAACATACCATGAGACACAGCACTTTTCTCTTACTAGCCAAGAATTTGCTAAGAGTGGGATGTTTAACATTCACAACCAAAGGTCTGTCATTGGTGTTTGAGTTGTATCCTCTGGCTTCAATTATGATTTTATGAGCTTCATGATCCACAGTTACATTTTCCCAACACATGAAACTCAGTGCAGTTAACATCTCAACAGCATGCTGCAGACTTCTGCCTCAGCATCTGCTTGGTGTTGGTGTTAGGGTATCAGTGTTGCTTCCTCTGCTTTCGCTAAACTTGCCTGGGCCTAATTAAATTCATCTGGTGGCTGTCTTACCTAGCGAGGGGTCACTGCGTCCAGAGCCTCTGAAGACGGGGGGAGGGGAGGAGGAAATGGGGAATGAAAGAAGAACCCTGATTCTGACTCCCAACCAGACTCCTTTCTCCTCTTTCTGCTCAATAGAAACATGAATTTACTGCCACAAAGTGTAGCCGTTGGGGGAGGGCCGGAGTCGGAGGGTGTCGAGAGGATTTATCACTACACCACTGAAAGCGTGTTTGCACGCAGGGGTGTCACTGTGAGCATGTGAAATAAGGTGGGGGTCGGTTTCCTGAGACAAATCACAGTGATCAGATTTGGGTCATTTCCCTGGTCAGTCACAGACAGATATGCAGGAGAAAATGGCCTTTGGGGACTTTCTAAAACAGAGATGTATTGTCTGGAAAGACTTCACGTCCCTGCCTTTCATTATGTTTTACTTGCTTCTTGGGCATGTTGGTCAAGTTTCAAATGAAGGCAGCAGCAGAGGTAGCACAACTAAACCGTGCCAGCAAATGGAGTCTGAAAGTGGAAGCTGCTGTTTTCAGTCAGTAGATAAAAAGGCTTTTCAAGACTGACAAAAAATAATGGCTGGGTAATAGATACTCATGGGAAATACCACTTTTAAAAAAAGAGCATACAGCCATGCCAGTGGCTCTGTGAGGCTGCACTGAGGCACGGCTTTGAGCTAAATTCTAACATCAGCATGATAATATGCTTACTATGCGAACATACTGATGTTTAATGGGTATATTTATGACGTTCACCTTCTTAGTTAGCGTATTAGCAGACTAACTTTCTGACTTTGGAGACTCCTAATGGACAACACAATGAACAGCATAAACATTCAAGCACACACTCAAACAATATGGAAAAGGGACTCTGAGAAACATTGACCAAACCCCCACCACCGCACCTCCAGGATTCTCTTTTCTTCAGAAACCAAACCCAGCTGTCAGAATTATTTGTAGGATGTTACAGTCGCATGGAAAATACATACATAAGGGCTTTAAGATAGGATTACAGCAAAATTGTGCAAGCTGATTTATGACTCCTGGTTGTTGCTGTGATGAAGGAGGTTACTATCTTTTGCCATTAAAAATGTTTCTGAAGTTCTTTGCTTAAAGAAGGGATGTGAAGTAAGTTAAAGAGCACAAAATGGCCATTATGTATGTTAGAGGTGCTGATAAAGTTCCTCAAGCATTAGCTTTTTAATTCTGCTTTTAAAACTCACTTTCCCACTTGCTGTGTTTGGTGCAAACCATCTATACTCGAGTTTCAAGACACATCTGGACACCTTCCTCACATTTTTCAGTAGCTTTAAAGCTGCACTCATCAATCATTTTATATCAGCCATGGATCACGTGTAACATGAAAGGAGTGACTTGCAGTGATGAACCCACAGACACTTAACAATCACCAGTAAGATTGTTGCTCTGCAGTTTCTTTGTAGCATTTTGTCATCTTCCAGCTCATTGTTTTGTTTTTATGGTCCTCGATTTCACTCTTTGAGTTCAGTCTCATTGGTCTCAACCCGTAGTGAACGGGTCAGTTCTGACTGACTGTAAAATATTCAGAAGTGTCGTGATGGTGTTGTGGTTCTCCTCTCAGCGACCGAGCAGAGGTTTACCTTGGCGATGAAAACTCCTTGAGCCTGACCTTCAACGCCAGAAACGAGGGAGAGGGAGGAGCGTACGAGGCTGAGCTCTATGTGGTGCTCCCCCCAGAGGCCGACTACAGTGGGATAGCACGCAGCAATGTGGTGAGCAGACAGCTGTCACTGTTACTTTACCTGAAACTACAGATAAAAATTATTTTTTCTTTACTGCTGGATTATTGTTATTTTCCAATTGAAGTAAATGTCAAAGCAAATGTCTGGCTTTCATAACAATCTACAGCGTGTTTGCTTATTTTTTCATTTTGGTTTGATTTTTCAACAAAGCAGCACTTGAATGCAGCATGAATGCACAGCAACTGATGTGGAAAACCCACAGTGTGTATATTCCCACCAACATCAGAGCAGAATAGAAACACAGCATCAAGGAGATTTAAAAAAAAAAAAACTGGAATGATGGCAGAAAATACATCATAAATAAGTGTAAAACATACTGGGATGCCTTATTCGAAGAAAGATCTTGTAATTGTATTATCAGAGTAAAGAGTTGAAGTATTTGATGTTTTCGTGTCCTACAGAGCTTGACTCAGCTGACGTGCAGCTATGAGGCAGAAAACCAGACCCGCTATCTCGTGTGCGATCTGGGAAACCCCATGAAGTCTGGTGCCAGCGTAAGAGCCAACAACACCCACATGTTATCTTTGGACTTTCTTGTCTCAGTACAATTTAGTCAAGTCAAGCTGTTCTTGCATGGTGTAATTCATACACAAAGTCAAAATGTTTCTACAGGCTCTGTTTATGACTGTTTACTATGTGTTGTGAGAAAATGTTTCTGTTTGGAACTTGACAAGCAAAAGCTGCTTGTCAGCTTTTCGTTACCACCAATGGAATCAGTTGCACATGCATGGATAAAAGAAAATGAAACACAGGACATCTCTTTCATTTTTATGTGATTCATTGCATGAATTCATTACATTTTCTATGGGCTATTTCCAGTTATGGGCAGGCCTTCGTTTCACTGTGCCCAGACTGAAGGACACTCACAATACTGTAGAGTTTGAGCTCCAAATACGTAGGTAGGTCTATTTTCAGAGAGTTCTGTACTGTATGGTTCATGTGTGGTGTCTGCAAGTCCTTAAATGTTGAAGTTAGAAAATGTTAGCAGTCATCAGGCGATGAGTGAATGTTGTTTCTGTCTTTCCACTCTAGTAAAAATGCAAATAACTCAGAGAGTGAGGTGGTGCTGTATGAGCTGGAGGTGGCTGCGATGGCTGATGTCATTCTGCAGGGGTGAGGATTCATTGCCAAGTCTTCCACTGCATCATTACATTCTCAACATATCATCATTCTTATCATAGTGGTTCCTGCCAAGATAACGTTCAAACTCTGTGTCTTTCTGATACAGTGTGTCTCGCCCAGACAAAGTCGTCTTTCCCCCTCCTAACTGGAGTGTTAGGCAGAGCCTGAGGGAAGAGCAGGACGTAGGCCCTGAGCTTCAGCAGGTCTATGAGGTACGCCAAGATTTCTTACAAACCCCTCCCCCCCCGTTGTGAAATTTTATGCATTTTTACAATACCTGCTGCTCTCCTGTAGCTGCTTGTTTTCGGTTATCTGTTAAATTAAAGGGTGTAGAAGTGGCCTAATAATTGAAAGTTATTTAATCATTTTTATTAATGTAACATTTACATTAAACATATTTTACACAATTCTTTAATATAAATAAGCTGTTGAGATAGCGTGGTGGAAGGCAAACACAAATCCATTACACTGTAAGAAAACTAATTAATCTTTATATAACCTGCATCAGATGTGCATTGCAGCTGATTTATTTCACCTCCTCAGGCCCTTTGTGTTCAGCATCTAAGCTCAAACTGTCTCTCTGTCCAGTTGGTGAATAATGGTCCCAGTGTGGTCAGCCAGTCAACAATAGAAGTGAGATGTCCTCTCAGGGCTCATGGCCATGAGCTGCTCTACCCTGTGGAGATGATCACTGAGGGGCCGCTCAGCTGCTCCACCAAACACACCTTCAATGCACTGAAACTAAAGGTGAGGACACACACACACAAACAGTGTGGTTGACATGGAGAGGCCATTACCCCGTGTCTATTCCTGGCCTCGTTTGATTGTGTTTGTTAATGACAGCTCCAGCCTCCAGCAGCAGCGGGTCCCACGTCACTGAAATCCAACACTGAGCATCACATCCGAAGGAGGGACCTGTACAGAGACCTTCTGGCTGAACAAGGAAACCTGGTGAGACAACACGGAAAGAATAGGAAATCCCATTTAATAAGTGAAAGAGAAAATGTATTCCACCAAGCAATTGTAACACTGGTCCTTGTGTACAGTATCCATGGATACAACCCATTTACAGATGCACACACATATACATGATATATTTCTATTGTCTACAGTAAATGAGTGCTCCACTGATTAAGCATTGCACTCTCGTAACATTGTGACATAGTTGTAGGGGCAGTGGAAAAAAGATGGAGCAGAACTGGTGGAGATATCTGTTTATTCTAAGCATTCTTCTTTCTTATCACAACCTGACTCAACATCACTTTAGACATTTATCAGACTTCAAACGACTCCATCTGTCAACACGAAAGGCTTTATGCAACATTTTCACAGATTCAGTATTACTCCTCAACACCGAGAAACAGAGATTGATGTGTAAAATTGGTGGAATTCCCCTTTAATTCCCTAAAACTAACCACCCACTGAACCACAGTTGTACTTGCCTAAACTTTAGTGTATCTGAAAGTAGTATCCAGTGTTGTGCACGTTCACACTTCACTAGAGTCCAGCTCAAAGATCACTTTACACAGACTAAAATATATTATTTCTTTGTTTTTTTCCATGAGCTGCAACAGCTACAGATCTCCGACAGTGTAGTCTATTACAATTCTGTATACTTGTTATTGGTGGTGACTTTTCAGAGATATTTTGTTCTCACAGGACAGAGACGTTACAAACATATGATGATTTTACTTGCAGTGGAGTATTGTCACAGTTTGATATGAGTATTTAAGCAAAGGATCTGAATGATTCCTCCACCACTGTTACTTATTGGAAAACAAAGGTAACCGGTTCTTTACAAAATGCTGAGTTTGACTTGGGTGGAGAAACTCTGTGGCTGTTGGCCAGGGATGCTGGAAGTCAGCCATAGCTGTGGTTGCTGATAGAAGGTCACTCTGTGTAATGACATCAGACTAAATGCTGTGTGATATTCATGTTTTTTGAGAACAGTTTCCACCATAGCAAACAGCAAACTTGAACATACTGTATATCAAAGCAGCCAAAGCAGCTACACAGTCAGCAGCACAGAACTGCATGGGAACTGCGAGGAGATGAAGAGGATGTGTTCCTTTGTTAATCGTGATCATCGCAGATATTTCCCAATACTGCTTCAACTCGATTCGTTGTTTCAAATTGGCTGTCGATATGACTGATGTTTGTTTTTCAGACAAGGTGAGCACAATGTGCCTTAGAGTGTGAGTACTGATTTGTTAATCAAACTCCTTCAGAGAGTCATAGCTGTGTCTGAATTGCCAGTTGCAAGCCATGGGTTTAGTCAAGCTTAGCACAAAGACAGAGCGAGGTGAAACTGTTAACCATAGCTCTGTCGAAGGTAAAAACGTGCTTTCTCAAAAAGTCTATTTTTGATGGGTTTACCTCTTCTCTTTTAGCTGCATGAGAACATTTGTTCCTCATCAGGTTTGTACTGTTACCTTCATGTGTCCCATAAAGACCCCAGGAGGTGTTTGTTTTTCTCCTTCTCTTTCCTGCTTGACTCAGCATGTGGAGGGAATCATGGTGACGCAAGTCTGTAGAGATGTTCACTCCACAGCACACCACAACAGAGGCTCTTACATAAAGTCAATGGCTCTTGTGTTGGGTGTTCTTATGGGAGCGTATTTTCATTAGTGTGTGGCTCTTTACTGAAGTGTACTGTGCCTGTCAGTGGGCTTTGGACACTCATATAGTGCACTCAAACCAAATATAGTCCAATCAGATTGTAGGAGGAGGTAGCTCTGGCCTCTGAACACGAAAAAGATCTAAATTATGATGAGATTATTTCTTTCAATGGAGGAAATAGATCTACAGTAATGAGCTCTGGACAACATCTCCTGCTGCTTGCTGTAATTGTTGGTGAGATGAAGTTAATTAGGTTTGTGATTTATGGGGTTGCTTTTGTGTGGCTTGCGTCACTTTCTGTAATGTTTGCCAGCTAATCTCTAATGGCATTCATATGAGCTATCTCCAAACTGAAGAATCTAACCACATATTGAAGATATTTCCAAACCTCCATGCTCCGCTGTTTGAAAGCTGATGGGTAGAAAATACTTTGAGTTAGTACCAACCTAAAGGGACTGACTCTTGACTGACTCCCAGGTTTAACACCAGAGCCTATTATGTAAAATAAACATTCAAAATGTGTTATCTGGGTTTATTTCTTTGAAACAGTTCCAGTGTTAATGGAGTGGTATTCTAGCCTGGGATACCATTAACAGAAAGTCCTATGAAGAGATCATGCCCAAACTGGCTAGTGAGTTCTGAAGGCTATATTGCAAAACACCATATGAATTAATGCTTACTGCTGTAACAAAGACAGCCACAGCTCACAAAAATGTAAAAGTGATCACTTCCTGTGTGCCAAAGGTCCCTCTGTGTTTTGAACATCTATTGCAAAAGCTTTTACTGGGTGAAAGTTAAAACACTGCAGGGTGGCAGCCTCTGGAAATACAGAGTAGCAAACGATAAGATGTTTTAGGTTGCTTTAAAAAAAGTTGCTGATATTTGTCATAGAGCATAAGTTGCTAGTTTGCCTTTTTTATATTGCTATTTCTTTGCTAATTACTGGCTAACACATACACTGATACCAATATATCTGCAGTACACAAACTGCTTGGTCAGTAGCTCTAACATCTGCCACATGTGTACTGTCTATCCATTTACTATATCCTTTTTAAAATGGATACCACACTAGTTTCCCCATATTTACCATACATTTTAATAATGAAGGTGCCGTGTGGACTTATCGTTTTAAATGGATAGGACTGTATAGTGCTTTCAAATACATATGTAGGCTCTGAATTGTTACGTATGTGAAGAATTCTAATATTTCTGCAGAAAAAGCTACACCAAATCACATTTTGGTGTGAGACTTTGTGGCCAATATCTGCCAGACCAATCACTAACGAAGCGAAATGGTTCTGAATTAGCGCTGTGCCATGTGTTTGACTGTGGCCCTGTCCCTCCTTAGACGTGCTCTGCAGTGGAGTGCTGGCAGCTGCGGTGTAACGCTGGGCTGCTAGAAAGAGGAGCCAGTGTCATCCTGACTGTTCGCTCCAGACTCTGGGCTGAAACCTTCATTGAGGTGAGAATACAGGGCACACTGATCTGCTCTGTTGCTCATAACTATTAGTACAGGAGACTCATATCTAGAGGAAAACACAGGGCAGATGAAAAAAGCAACAGAAAGTCAGGCAGTATGTGTTCTCATACTGCCCTCTGCTGGCTGCCTCTGTTGGGCAGGTCACCAAACAGCAATTAGAGCTGTGTGTCCCAACTCCATACTGCATGCAAATTTTATACAGTGTATACTACTACATTCAAGAAATGAATGTACCTTCAGGTTCTACTAACAGCAAATGATATAGCATGTCCAAGTCTGTATTAACCTTAAGAAATGCCTAGCAAAATAGTCTCTGACTAACATCTTCCTGGAGCCTTCTCACTACCATCAACTAATTTTTGAATTTGTTTTCCAGCTGTGGGCAGCTCCTCACCTTCCTCTATAAAATGACGCTAAAAATCATACTCACATTTTCATGCACACAGACATCTTTGACTATAATTTTTTCAGCATGAAGACATTGCATATTCCTTAGAAAGGATGATTAAACGTGATACAGTTTAATTTGTTACATATCTTTTGTATAACTAATAAATTCTACTCTATTGTAATGGGGAAGGTATCAGTGTGAATTTGATCTGATTTGACACTTGTACATTAGTAGTAGTAGTAGTAGTAGTAGTAGTAGTAGTAGTAGTAGTAGTAGTAGTAGTAGTAGTAGTAGTAGCGTTGATAGTTGCAGCAATTGTGGCATTCTGGGTTTCCAGGATTTCAGTACAGTGTCTTGATGTCACAAAGTCTAAATAATATTTTATGTGATTCAAAATTTAGGGGAAGCAGTGAATATCTGTAATTTCAGGGGACTGTTTGGCTTTTAAGGGTAAACTGTGAACATAGTGACACAGAAAATCAGGTATTAGCAACCTTCAACCCTTCAGTGCAGCCTTTACTAAGATATTTGTCTTTCCAATTGTCTTTTTGCTTGTCCACAGAGGGCCTATAAGCAGTATGTTTTGGAATGCTCTGTTCAGTACAAGGTGGACAGGATGCCTTATTCTATTCCTCCCAAATTCAAACCATCGGGATCCAAAAAGGTAACTTTATGAGATTTTTCATTGGATCTTTACAATGTAATGAGCTTGTAAACTTCGGCTTATTATAATGTCAGTGTGAGTGAGAGCTGAAAGCTACGTAAGCTCATCTGAATGCTGTGGCTTCCTGTTGTTCAGGTGGTGACGGCTGTGATGTGGAACAAGCCGGACAGTCTGTTCTTTGTTCCAGTGTGGATCATCATCCTGGCTGTTCTAGCTGGATTGCTATTACTCTCCCTGCTCATATATCTACTATACAAGGTAACAAGCTGACAAATATTGAGGGGACTGTTAACATTTCTTGTTGGAATGGCCACTTAAAGACACAAAAATAATACAAAACCTCAAAACCCATACAAACAGATCTAAAATGACTACAAGGAGACAGAGAGCGACCACAGACACCAAAACAACTAGAAAGGGAAGTAAAGTTTCAACAAGGAGACACAACAGGACTACTCAGAGACTCAAAACCACTACAAAGAGATGAAATATGAATATAATGAGATGCAAATTGACTACAAAGAAACAATCACAAAGGGACACAAAAGCATCATGAAGAGACAATAAATGTACAGAAAGAACGAAATGTCAACTCGCTCACAGTGAATTCTGTGGACAATAACCTGTTCTATTCACACATGGGCTCAGTTGGACATTACCCAGACTTTGCACTAGGGAGCTGGCAGAGTTAAGTCCAGTTAATATCTGGTTCAGGCTTCTGCAAACATGAAACCTCAGTGAGTTAAACCCATTAAAGAGATGGGGAATATTAATTTCTACAGATTATGTCAAATTGATCTGTATGTGATCTTCCTCTCTCTGTGCTTCCCTCCAGATGGGCTTCTTTAAAAGGTCAGATCCATATGGTACAACCATGGAGAAGGCCCAGCTCAAACCCCAGGCATCCTCTGAAGCTTAGATCCATGAAGGAGCCTCAACTGCAGCTGTTCCAAAGAACTGGAATTATTGTCACATTTGCAAACAAATAATGAAACTTGCTATTGATGAGCAGACCACCCATGTATGAAGGGACACTTATGGGTGCTGTATCACTGGAATACACTATATCTGGTGCTGCACTAAAATGCCAAAGCAGGAAAGACTACAGGGGTCATGCAGTTGAATGTGCACTGCTGTTTTGGACATGAATTTGTACAATCAGAACACGATTTATGAAGCTTCTGTAGAAAGAGCAGCAACACGGATTTGCTACTTAGAAGCTCATCCCCGTGGAGAAATGTTTTGTTGGAAAATACTTTTCATTCTTGATATGCTGACCAGGAAAATGTTTGAACTTCGCTGCCCATATCATATCGATACAGGGGAAAAAAATGCACCTCCAACAAAAGGCACTAAAGTCACAGTATTCCTTCATTTCAAAAAGGCGTATTTTAAGCCATGTTTGCAATCCTAGTGTTTGATATTTCTTGAAATTCCTGCTTTTGTATGATTCATACACCACTTTTTATTTATGGCACAATGTTTTTCCTATTGATTGTCGAATGTTGTACTGTACTGTCTGCAGGACAATCCTGATGAAACTGCAATGTCAACTTGAATTATTCATCTCCCATATTGGGAGGTATTTTGTGTTGTAATGTATGTAATGTATTCATTGTGTTATGACCCATTGGTGTTATGGCCCAGAATAAAGCCTAATTTTGTATACCCACCAAAAATAATGATATGAGTTGTAAGTAAACAAAATAAAACAGAAACCATTGCTACTGAAATTAGATACTGTGCTATATTATACTGTTTGGCATTAAAGGCACAATGACCAATGAAAAATCAGTAACATAGATTCAGCTTTTTTCTTTCTGTTTTGAAAACTTTTTTTTTTTCTTTTTACAATTTGACAATGGGATAGGTATGGAATGGACTTTTTCTCACACTTTATCTCATGATTTGAGTTGGCAGATAATGAATTGGATAATGAATACATTTTATGTATTTTATCAGTTTTTTATATTTAGTAATCTAAAAACTGAATCATGCTACTCAGTCAAATGTGTGAGCTGTCCGTTACTCCCTCTGCAGGTTAGAAATGTTACAACAAGAATCCAGAGCCTGTCCTCTGATGCGAGTTCTGATAGGAGTGCTTTTAGAAGTATCAGTAGTTTAGACTTCCAACAACAGCCCAGAAAAGTGATGAATACGACCCAGATGTCAAGATGAGACATTTAGAGTCTCATTCAGTTCAAATCTTTATATTGAAAATCACTGAGGCTTCCCTCATTTGAAATTATGTTGACATACAGAGAAATTTGCAGTCTAAAAACAAAAAAATTGCGCACTGAGGTGAGGTGGTATGAGATCAGTCTTTAACTGTGCAGGGCTATAGCAAATGTCAGTCTTGAAAATATGTTGTAGATAATTCCATGTGTTTGGTGCTAAAAAAGCTAAAGGTTTTCCAAATTCAGATTAAACTCTCAAGAATTGAAGCATAAGGGAGTTGACAGAGATTTTAATAGGGTCTGTGGTCCAGTTCAACATAGATATTATATAGGGTTGCAAATGTCCAATAAAGGATTCATGTATGAAAAGATACAAATGTTCATCATGCCTCTGTGACAGAAAGGGCAAACCAACTTTGTTATACAGAATACAATAGTGAAAATAAAAATCTCTGCGAATGAACCTGAGAGCAGAATGATAAACTGGGTCCTGGAAGCAGCAGCATGTCTGTAGATAATATCATCATAATCAAGGACTGATAGAAAGACTACCATGGCAAAGAGTTAAATAACTACTCTGGACAGAAAGTGAACGTTATTCATGAAAAGGCTAACTTTTTAGGCGCATGAAAATTTTGAATATCCAGGGTAAACTAATCATCAGGATTCTAGACAAGGAATAGGAAAAGCTACATTTGACAGTGGACCTAACACTGGGAAGATCACGAGGAAAGCCTAAGCATTCTACAGATCCTGGACAGTGTGGACTTAAAGTAGCTGAACTACCTGGGGTACTGAATCAAAGGAGGTTGGATACCTGACCCTTGAAAAGTAAAGGCCATTACAGAGCGACAGCCTGTATTTGACATACCAAACCTGTAGAGATTCCTAGGTATGGCCCATGACTTGAGGAGGTACCTGCCCAACCTGTCAGAAGGTATAACCTGTCAATGGCCTGCTGAAACGTGAAGCTGTGTGGACCTGGAATGCAGTAAAAGCCAATTCATTTAACTAGGTAAACTGATTTGTCTCCTATACACCCATTCTTGCATTCCATGATGTAAAGAAACCCAAAATAGTGGGCACAAATACAAATAGTTACAGACTGGTTGGTGTTCTGCTGCAGCAACATGTTCATGGACCAAATCCAGTTGCATTCTTCTCAAGAACACTGCACGAACAAAGAGAGAATGCCGAACAGCAGGTTAGGCATGTTCTGGCAATTTTGTGTTAAAAAGCAGAAAGTCATTCGCTGTCTTTCTGGGAGTTTATTCTTATGCCTGCAGACGGACTGCTCCCTGCTGCCTCGATTGAGATGGCAAAAAGTGAGCCCAGAAGTTGTCAGGTTATATGCAATACATTATCTTGTAAATAGGATGACAATAAAAATCAGAGCAATGTGAGCACAATAGGCACGTCATAATGTGTTGTTTAATCAGGACAATGGTCAATCAGCAGCTTTGCTCTTGCAGGATGTTCCCTTAACCAGTAGATGAGTACATACGCGGCGTCATGGTCAGCTGATTAACACATACACCAATCAATCAATCAATCAATCAATCAATCAATCAATCAATCAATCAATCAATCAATCAATCAATCAATCAATCAATCACATACATACATACACCTAATCAAATGGCATAGTTAATTATTTGGCTTTAAGATAGTGAATGCTTACGACTGAGTAAAGAGAAGATGAAATCATTTGGTTCACAATAATAAGAAATCCCATTACAGGCCTATGAGAGATTCTCCATGGTAGACCAGTGGTTCTCAATTAGTCTGGCTTCGGGACCCACCATCATCCCTTAATGACAAGCCACGACCCAAATTGAGGAAAAAAGACGGCACTCCACTGCATAAAAAAATCCCCTTCAAAATAAAAGCACTGGATTTTTTTTCTTAACATTTGTTTGCCCAGGCAAAGGCCCATGACCCACTGAAAATAGGTCCACGACCCAAAAGTGGGAGTGTGGCTTGTCATTAAGGGATGATGGTGGGACCTGAAGCCAGACCAGTGGAAGAGCCATTGGTCTAGACAACTTAACAATTCACACAGACCACAAGCCTCTGGTCCTTCTGATCAACAACAAAGACCCCAACATGGTTCATCAGAAGTGCCAATGCCTGCTCATACATGTGATGAGGTACAACCCCCCTGCAGTATAAGTAAGAGAAAACACTGACAGTACCCGACACACTATCCAGGCAGCTTTTATCAGTAATGCAGAGTGAAGTGTCAGAACTTACCTGTGAGGTTTCTGTGTTTGAAGCCCTGAATACATGCAGACCATACCAAGTATCAGATGACAACACTGCTACCTTCAAGGCCCTGGCAAAAGATTAGAGTAGACATCTGTGAATATGCAAAGCAGAACTACTTGACTATTTTTGAACAGTTCAACATCCACATCCAGCCCTGAGGTCCTACCTGATCTAGATGGATAATGGAACCCTCGCACCACCTACAACCAACCTTCATTCCTGTATGACAGCTTAGTGAGACAGAGAGTACACAGGTGAGCAAACAACCATCACCACCCCAGCCCTCACCCCAAAGTCACCTGTCAGAGACACAGTTCAAACAGAGATTTGGAGCATCTCCCTGATTGAGCTTAGCTGGCATCCAAGGGAAGAGTCATCCATCCCCTGGAAAGATTTAAGCACTTTGTATTTGCTTGATACATAGCTCGCTAAAACTCTGAGGGCAATGGAGATGACTGGGCAGGCTACCTCATCACCTCAGGGACAAATATGAAAGAAAATGTTGATGTATGTTGTTTAAAGTCCTTAACTACCTTGTTCCTAAGTCGCCTGCTTATGAAGCATCATTAAATATGTTATATTAGTTGCTGAATGGTCTTCTAACCTCGACTGTTTGGACTATGGTTATTTACCTGTCCATGTGGCTCAGTTGATGAAGATAAGAGACGTATTATTATCTGCATGCATGTGTGTTATAAGGTCTGTGACTCAAAGGAGAGGAGATGTTATGCGAGTGGACCATCCAGGGATTTTTTCAGGTGTATGTCTACATGCACAGTGATTAGGCTACCATGGAGTGCATCATATAGTGTCACATAGACGTAGTCAGTCATGTTCCAGTCAAGCTGTATCACTGGTTCAGCAGCTGTCATGATAAAAAGACGTCAAGTATGGAATAATGTAGTCCATATTAAAGAAGAGTGGTGAATGTTTTTGGTTGGTGTTGATGTGTTGGCTCTAACTGATATTTGTGCTGAGTATGTGCATGTGTGGTTATGCTGAGTTCTGCTGGATGGATGCTCCCTCCCAACCTGCAGATGGGGTGTTTTGTGTCCCTCCTCCTTCTCTTCTCCCTCCCTGCCCCGTTCCCTCTCTCTCACACTGTTTGTGTGTGGGCTCCCTGGCTATAAAAGTCACACTGTCACGAGGTCACTATCTTGCAGAGGAGCTCAAGAAGAAGACTGCACTTGCTTTTCCGTTGCTGTGAGTAACATTTGCTTTCCTTATGTATTGACACAGAGCAGAAGGTATACAGTAGAGCATGACATTAATGTGCATGTACTGCATCTGTTATGATGATGACTCTGAGTCTGCAGAGGCAGATGACTCAGCTGTTTCAGTCTGAAGTCTCAGTGAGCTGTGAAATGCGGCAAAACATGCAACCAAGTAGCGTTTAATGCACAAAAATCTTCACATAAAGTAGACCTCCACAGACATTATTATTGTTTGTGTGTTATTTTAATGTTACAGACCCGTATAGGTTATACAGAAATATAGAAAAGTAAAAAAAAAAAAAAAAAAATTCAAGTAAATTACATTTGAGTGTCTACATTGGGACACGCTCAACACAGCCTTCAAATATCCCCTTGAACCAGTTTCATGCTATCCCAGGTTGTTTTCCTGCTGACTGATGTCTAACTGATGACTGGTTGATCCTCTCTGATACCTCCTATTCAGCATGTAAAGAGGGGTGGCTTTTGCCCCATTTATTGTGCTATGCAGGGTATTAGTGTTTAGGTTTGGAATCTGTGTCCCAGATTCGACCCAGAGTCCCAAACTGGGTCAGACTGTTTTTATTTTTGACCTCTTCATCCCTGAAAGCTCCAACACTATGCTTTTCAGTAGCTACATATTTGTGTAGCCAAGACTTGCTCAAATCCACTATAATTTATCTTAAATCCTACAAAACAGTCATTCTAAAACAGTCAGTTGTTTGCCTAATATGCATGTGTGTTTGAGACATTAACATGAAGACATGGTTGCAGATGCAGTTTAGAATGAACTAAATCTGGTGGGAGTGGACGGGATCCAGACTGCTTGATCGAAACTGCAGCAGAGACAGTTATTGATCTATGTTGCTGTTTCCTGTTTCTCCTGTGCAGGCCCTCTCCTTTCTGCATAAATTGCAGCCATGGCCAGAAACTTGCTGAAGAATCCCAGTGGAGAGGGTAAGATGCAATTTTCTTCATGGAGGATTTGCAACCATCTAAGTTGTGACTAGGTCAGAGGTGGATCTACTGTGTTTTCCAGCTACTAGCACAAAGCTGTAACTGCAAATTAATCTCATTTTGCCATCACTATTAAAGCTGCAGTAGGTAACTTGTATAAAAGTAATTTTTTGCCATATTTGCTAAAACTTTCCCTATGCTCAGACAGCAGTAACTACATGAAACATGTAATCTGTGAAAAAAACCATCCATTGGTCGATTGGTCCCACCTACTGCGATTTGTAAGAATCCACCACGCCTGACACAAAACAACCAATCAGAGCCAGAGGAGCGTCTGAGGGAGTGTCTGACATCTGTCAATCACTTCTCACACACGCTGCGAACTGCCCCCTTCCTCTGCTCATGCTGACAGCTGTCGCTTAGTCAAAGTTTTTTTTGGCTACTAGCTGCCATTAGCTAGTTAGCTCAGTTAGTTGTGCAGCTAGTGGCCCAATTGCCACTGGCCTCAACCGAGAGCTTGAAGCACTGAGGGACTGTTAATGTTTACACCATGGGCGATGCAACCAGGCTCAGCAGCCATCCTGTGAGCATGGCCTGATCAGGACTGAACAGTCTCCAAGATGGACTGAAGCCAGTTTGATGACAGGGAATACAGTACAGATGATTTACAGCATCTACATCAGGGACTCTTACTCTAGGGATGACAAAGCCATGGCAGGCTGGGAAAAGGAGAGGCATGGAGTGGGAGAGGAGCGAGAGGAAGGTTGGGCATCAGCAGAAGGGATTTTCACACCTTGGTGAATTCAGGGGTTATTTCCACCAAACCAGAGTTAGTGGAACAGTGGAAAGACAAGAGGTTTTAAGTGAGTTTTATTTTGCTTCTGGGAGTTTGAATGAATGTATTTGAATGTGTTTTATGTTGAGTTAACAAGTTAATTAAGCTTTCTTAGTTCGATAAAAGAGAGAAACTTGAATTCAGAATATACAGTAGAATTTGTATTTTTTTGTGTTTTGTCTGTTTAATAGGTTGTTTGCAGATGACGTCACGTCACTCTTGTGGCACAAACTGCAGATGGAGGGCCAGAAGTGATTTTCTGCATAGGAAGCATGATAACACACCCTGAAAAGGCCCATGTTTTGCATAGTTTACAGTTGCTCAGGTGGATGGAACCAAGAAATCAGGAGGAGCTTTTACTGAGTACCAAACAGAAACTGACCTGAAAAATGTTTGAAAAAAATTGCTTGTTAACTGTCTGAGATTGGGAGGAGCTGAGTCGGCTAATGATGGAAATGGTGTAACATTAATGTTTTAACTCTGGGGTGAAAGATTGAAAATAATGGCTACAAGCAACACAACAAACACTTGTTAAATCGGCATTAATGATTTCATATTAGACAGCTGAACATAAATAACCAACCCTGTCTTGTTTTGAGAAGATCCAGGTCTTTAGTGACGTTTCACTGGACCTTTGCAAGTGGTTAACCTTGCAAACAACCAAAATGCAAACATCAACATGGCACTGAAAGTTTGCTGCTCAGTGAATCCACAAGACAATAAAATTGACGCACCCTTGAAAAAACAAAACAACTGTCATCCTGGAGCACTTTGATACCGAGGTCGTGGACCCAACCGCTAACAAGAAAGTTGCATGCCTCCCTATTTTTGTGTGCTTTCATTTGGTTTCTAGAGTAGAACTCTGAGCAGGTAGTTGTTATATCTACTGCCTCAATAGCAGTAAAACATTCATTTTAGCTGAAAATTCGCTCCTCTTCATAACATAAAAGTCACATCCAACATATGTTCTGATTTTCTGTGTGTACCTTTCTCATAATTTCATATAATCTAGACCAGTAAGAATTGTCCTTCGTCTCATTGATCGCAGTTTTCACTTCTAGCCCTCCGTCAGAATTTAACGTCACGTGACTGCAAACAAACTGCAAAAGAAAGAAGATGTAAGAATATTTCCTGTCTTGACAATTTACTGTTTATTTATTGCATACATCTCTCAGCTGAAACCACGGTGAGCTATAGTATCAGACTATGGTCCCGTGAGGTACAAAGTAATATTCCACAGTAATAATACAGACAGGATGGCTGGGGCTAGCTGATTAACATGCTAATTTCAGTAGATGCAATATAATAAACAGTCTTTGACATGCCGTCAGAGCTGTTACTTCTTCACAGTCTGTCGATAGTGTTTCTTTTGACTTTGAAAAGCATCTCATGCTCTTGATCACCTAGCCCCTTGAGATGTGGTGCATGCTCTGAAAAAAGACAGTAAATGGATCTTGGGTTCAGATTATTTTGTCAATCCTCAATTTTAGCTTTTACATTTGGAGAAAAATGGGACTGGATCAGTTCTGGTCTTGAGCCCCTTTTGTTGCTGGTCAAATTGGATAAAAAGATAAAAACTTGAGAGTTTACATAGTAGAAAACACATAATTGTACTATTGACAGAGACTGTGCAATTCCCCACCCAGAGCAGCTGGAATTCTGGGAGCTGACAGAGAATGGAGGGAGTCAGTGGAAAGTGGAGGACATGCCAGGAGACTGTGGCTACGACTTCTGCCTTGATGGAGTGACCAAATACTTTGCAACCTCCTTTGAGTAAGTGTTGATTACTGCATGTGAACTCAAGTGACTGCATTTACTGTATACACTCAACAACTGTCTCTAAAAGATAGGTATAAATGGAAATGGAATCTACAAAAAACAAAAAAGAAACAATATCTTAACAGATGTAAATGGTTGTAAATGCGTTATTAACGCAAATCAATTTTATCAATTTTTATCAATTCATTTTATCAAATCAATTAACGTTCTTTGTGACCTAGTGAACTTGTAGTTTTTATAAGCCGTGGCCACTGCTCATAATGTCAGAAAAACTACAGGATCTGATTGTAAACAGGAAACAAAAAATAGACACACCCCACGCACGTGTTTGGTCTTGCCTGCTTGCTAGCTGTAAAAAAGTAGGCTACCGGTTTGTGTGGATGTCAAGGTCGAAACGCCGAAATGGATGCGAACAAGATTCTGAATGGAAAGTTTAGTTTCACAAAGTTGTCAGATGGGTCGACTGACAAGACCAAAGTTATCTGTGTGTATTGTTGGTGTGAACTGAGTTATCACCGCAGCACATCCAGTCTGAAATACCACTTGATGGCCAAACACACGGCTAATGCGAATTCTCCGCCGCCTCCTTGTCAAAACCAGCGACAATGGATGGCTTTCGACAGAGGCATGTGGATGCTGTTATGTTCAAAGGAAACTTAAGAAAGGAAAGTTTGAGCCATGGTTTAACTGCACTATAGGCTGAGTCCTACTTTACAATGATGTGCACTTTGTAACTTTATCTTGGATCTCCCTGTTTTGATCCCTTAGAAAGGGTTGTTGAAGGGGCTTTTTTGTAACCAAGCATTTATTTTTTTTGTCATCTGTTTATTGACAGTGTTAAATTGTGTGAGATTTTGCTTCAAATGTGAATGACTGCTCAAAGTGAGAATGTTAGGGTGAAATATAATATAACACTACACGTTGTTGTTTTCAATAAAAAACGTTTGCACAAAGCAAGCCTATCCAGTTTTCCATGTTGGTAAGAGTATTAAAATGATAAGTAATGGGACATTTAGAATAGATAAAAATGTGCAATTAATTTGCGATTAATCGCGAGTTAACTATGACATTCATGAGATTAATCGTGATTAAATATTTTAATCGATTGACAGCACTAATAAAAACAATAGGAATGAATATATGACCACAGCTCTTGTTGGGGAACAAGCCAGAGGGGCCAGGGGGCCATTCATGTGAATTCCCCCAAGACTCTGAGTCTGATCTGCATAAAACTTTGCACATAGAAGCTATTGACAATGATGATCAAAAGTTATTAAAGACTGCAAGTTCTAAAAGAACAACATCCTCTGGGGTCATAACAGAAAGTGTTACATATCTAAGCAACAATCACTCCTATTAACATAAAACTTGGCAAGCGGTTTCCCAAACTGGAATGAGGCTTTGTGAAAAATCTGGCAAAAATCAGGCTCTGGGGGATGCCGCAAATATAAAGCTAATTAATCTCACAATAGGAATATCATAATATAAACTATGCAAAATCAATAAAAATCTATATTGCCACAAGTCTACATTCAAGGTAGTAGATATACAGCATTTAGAAAGTGTTCAGATTGGTCAAATGGTGAGCCTGTGGTGGTATTCAATGTCTTGCTGTAATTTGTATTGAATACACATTTTTATTTCATCTCATTTTTAAACAAATTTCACCAAAATACTTGGCAATACACCTGCAGTGAGTAGAATGCTTCCTTCCATATGACAAACCTTTGAACTGTAATGGAGTGGGAAGAGGAAAAGGGTCAAAATGGACATCTTGAATTTGGATCAATTATGAAGTGGACTGGATCTTCCAAAATACCAAAACTATTATCATGCTGCTCAAACTCAGATGACTAGAGTATGGATTAATTGCCAGTCACAAACAAGGTTAGTTTAGTTTCACAAAAATGACTCAATAAAGACATGAATTATTTCCCAACAGATGAATAACTATTGAGAACAAAAGAAAAGCAACACATAGAAAACAATAAATAAAGAATTAATTATTTTCAAAGACAGAAGTTCAGACAATCTTAAATTTAGAGGATACACAATAAATGACTGCCCACTTTGTAAAAACCATGAACTGACAAATGTTAACAATCAAACTGAAAGCATATAAAACATTTTAGAACTGGCTAAGATGATGCTTAATTAACCAAGAATGGTGAGAAGTATGTATAAAAACACATACAGCTACTGCATCCAGTTACTGGACAGAACAGGCAGGGAAAATACATTTCATCACACCAGTGCAACAAGCTATAATTTATTAGTGTCATCAATATACTGTATACCCCCTTCTGGGAAAAAAAAATTGAATAGTTTATTGTATTTAGAATTTGTATTACTTAGCAAACTATACTTTCTGTAATGTTGATATATGTTTATTTATAATTTTAAGGATTACTGCTTTGAAAGTTCTAACCTAATCATGTCCATGCATCCACAACTGTAAAATTTAAACCATGGAGCAAATTACATTTAAGTTCAAAGGGAATGTACAAGTACTTGAAAGAAGATGGAAGATAAATACACACAGCGTATATCTGTGTTTTCATATAAGCATCTTTTAACTTGCTTATGTGGTCACACTTATTGATTTACAGTTCTTCAAATGTGGCTCTTGTGTGTTGCTACGAAATGCCATTTGACTGAGACATTAACACACATCTGCAGTGACTGAAATAGGACGACACTTAAGATGAGTAATCCAAAAATGTTTAAAACAAAACGATTAGACAATTGTTGAATTTATTAACTTAAAGCAATGGAAACATACATTATGCTTAGTTGCTATGCACACTTTATCCACCTTGGTTTTTGGGTTTTGCCCCTGCCATTATTTGAGACCCAGCTTTTATTTCTCAGTTTCTCAGTTTGTTACATTATTTCTCATCTATTTAACAGATATATTTCATTTTCATGTCAAAGTGTATTGACTGTTTTCATCAATCCTCCTGGTTTCTAACAACTGTGTGTTGTAGGCTGTGTCTGAAGAGACAGGTAATCGACTTGTTAGAGGAGGGTTTCTCTTTTGAGCAGTTGGATGCCCAGCCTCCTGTCACAGTGGAAGACTGGTAAGACTGAGGTGGACTGATGTACACTTCTGAAGCTTCTTTAAGTGACTGGTATCACTGATTAACGGGCGACTCATCCTGCAGGTACTCTGGCAGGAAGGACTGTGGTTGCACCTACCGAATGACTGTGTGTCTACTGGATGAGAATCATGAGGTCATACAGGAGTTCAAACCCGACCCGGTGACTCTTGATCCCGATTGTGACAACTGCTTTTGGAAACAGGTAGACAGAGAAGGGAATGCACTGTACACTCCTTGGCTCTTCCTGGAATACAGGGACATAGTCACAGGGGTCCTAGGTCCTTATTTCCTCTTGTGTTTGATAGGAATACACATTGTGAGTGGTAAGGACACCCTGATACATAGAAGTCTATATGAACAAATCCTTCAAATTAAGCAACATGTTGTTTGTCCATGTCCCATGGAACGACATATCAAAGTATTTCCTGATCTGATGCACCTATCAGCAGGATATCATGACTCTGCACCATCCAAAACAGCTACAAATCACTGGTGAAAATAAATTGGTTTTATGTTGTGACAATGCTACAGTTAAGATTTAGCTAGATTTTGGGAAAGACTGTGGTTTGGAATAAATGAAGTATGTGATGGATATTAAGACTGTAATTGGCAGCACTGGCAGGGTTTTGTTGTTTAAGCTACTTGTGAGACAATAAAGTACGATCCGGGACATCTTAACATGTGTAAAGGCCTGTCAGAGGCCAAAACACAGCAAATCTGAAAAATGATCATGGGATAAACAGTAGAAATAAAATGGAATCGTACAATGTCCATGGCCATGGTTAAAGACTGATTGTTAAACTAAAACAACACTTACTAAACACTTACTAAAACACTTTCTCTCTCTGTTTGAACCCCAGGTCAGCCATACATTTTCTAACTATGGCCCTGGGATGCGTTACATCTCCTTCGAACACGGAGGACAAGACACAAAGTTCTGGGATGGCTGGTTTGGAGTCCGTGTCACTGGGAGCTCTGTTATTGTCGAGGTCTGAGCAAGAGGAAAAAGAGTGAGAGGAGAAGGGACCTGCGACCTGAGGTTTCAAGAGGACCAGCTTTGCCTTATGCCCTTACCCTACACCTTTGTATACCATGCACAGTGCTGCTCATGCTGTGGAAATGTACTGCTGCTGCTAGGAAGATCCTACTTTCAAATCTGGGAGAAAAACTTGTGGTGGTACCTCAGTTTTACTAAGCTAAAAATATTAAAATTACTGCTTACAACACAGTCATTAATTATGGTCTATTCACTCTGCACAGTGACTTACCCTGGTGTTAAACTAAATGATGTGTTTTGTGGGTAGGGGTGTTGTAAGCAGTCAAGTGGCTGATCATTCAAATTGAACTTCAAATCATTAAATAAATTGTCAGCTACATCAATGCCTGTTTTGTCAAGTTGGCCTTATACTTTCAGATCTTATGAACCAACTGTGACTATCTGTCATCGCAAGATGACTGAATTGTTATTGTAGATGCAGGGTTCAATCATGTGGTTGTGGTTTGCCCTCACCTTCAAGAAACTGACTGTAGGTGGTTGAAGAAATGAGTCAAAGCACATGCAGACTGTTATTACCAGCCACACATATGGTCACAATATTTTTTTGGCACACAGTTGTGCAAAGTGACTACAGGTAAGTACAGTTATTCATGTATTGTTCTTAAGTACAATTTCAAGGTACTTGTAGTTTACTTGAGTATTCCCCTTTTTGGCATGTGACATTTGCAAAAAAAAAAAAAAAAAGCAGTTTATATCAGGGCCCTTTATCACTTCTATGAGTTGTAAACAGTCCCAACAAAGAGAGAGTTCCACACCAAACAGTGTTGGAAGAAGTACTCAAATCCCCTACTTGAGTAAAAGAAACAATTCATTAATGTATAAGTACCTAATTTCAAGTAAAAGTCCTGCAAATTCAGTAAAAGCACAGAAGTATTATTAACACAAAGTACTTACTAACATATAAACAGCTAAAGCACACATTACTAAGAAAAATGGTCCCTGTGACTGTTACATATATAACATTATTAGATAGTAAATACTGATGGGTCAGTGTCTAAGTTAGTTCAGTCCAGTGGTTCCCAACCAAGGTCCTGAGCTTCTCCTAAAGGTCACCAGATAAATGATCATAAAATAGTTAATACAGTAAATCTACCGTACAAATTTGTGTTCTATTTTTTGGACACATAAGAAGACTCGGTCTATTTCCCTAATGCACGCTGGGTGTCTTCCCAACACACTTCCCAATTTCAAAATAAGAGCACACTGTTAAATTAAAGATAAGTGCATCCAGGATTAACAAATCATTTCTTAAACTGTGTTCAAAGACCCAAACTAGCTGGATGAGAATCTATTAGCCTGTTCACAGCATGTTATCCTGAATTAGTGAAGCAACATCTGAAGACCTGGGCTCAGGAGATACAATGGAAGATAAAATGAGATGACAGTAAATAACGTAACCACAGCCATTACCGACTATTTTACTTTAGTATGTGGACAACATGCAGACACTATCAAATAAAAACACGTTGTAAAAAAACCCACACTTTTATTTTCATTAAATAAAAATTGCATAACTCAAGTGAAAGTGGATGACATACTGCACTAAATATAAATATTTTGCAGTCTCCAGACAAAAAGAAGTTGTTTAGATTGCAAAACTTATGAAAGTGACAATGAAATACAATATTATTCATGAGCAGGCCAGTTAATACAGCATACAATGCAGAAAGCGTTCAAAGTGAACACTAATAACACTGGCATATGAAGAGAACTGTCTGTTTTCAAGCTACAGTAAGTATTGCTTATGGTCACTGCAAAACAACTTCTTGTTTTCGCTGTCTACACTACACTACATCAATGTCTGTGGCTGTGAACTGCACTCTTTCAACAGTAGCTGTATTTTGTCAGTCGAGTCTAATATTTGTCTTTATCCTGGCCAGCAGTCAACAGTGTGGCACTGCATCATTTAGATCCTCGAGCCAACAACGGTGTGGTCTGTCTGTAGTACTGTCATCAATGTCATCATAAGCTGCTGCCTCAGTGTTGCTGCTTAACGATATAAGTGATCCACATATTGAGAGAATAAGAGAGAATAACAGATATATGTCAATGTGCACTACAAAGATATAATAAGTATGAAAACATTTGCATCTTGTCCAAATAATAAGGTAACAAAAGTACTATTTCAATTAATATCGACCTCCAATCACTTCATTATTTCTTGTTCAAACAAGACAAGAGCTCAGAGTGCACACTGGCCCTAAACTACACCAATAATGTCCATTCATCATGTCTTGTGTCAACAAAGATATTTTATATGTCGACTTTTTGGACTGAAGCACTGCACAAAAACAAGCGCATTTCCCACAGCAATTCTGAACAAGAGTATTAGAGAAATAAATAACATACAAGCATCATCACCCAAGCTTTTTTTTCCTGCTCACATGAGATTGAACCTAGAAAACCAGCGAGGAGTTCGTGCTTTGGCTCCAGTCTTGAAGGCCGGCTGTGTGTAAGTGTTGATTAAGTTTAAAGCTCCAAAACTTCAATTTTTTGACAGTACTGAAAAAAGAGCACACAAGCTCACTTTAACTTTTACATTAGTGTAATAAAAGTTGATATTTCAGGACAGGAACGGTCAGTGACTTGATGTGTCAGTAGGAAATATGCAACTCTGCTTTCTGTTTGGACACTTTTTACCTAGAAAGCTTTCAGTTATTGATCACATCAACTTATTATAAAAACACTCTCTGACATATTCAAGTTACGGAGAATCAGAAATCTGAGCCAGTAAAAGAGCAGAGATTTTCTTCTTGAACAAAAGTAGAAGTATGTGGTTGTGTGTTGCTCATAGTGTGCATACATGGTATTTCTGGCGGTCAGGTCCTGGTTCAGATGAAAGAGGAAGGCAGAATAAGCAGCAACTCTTCATTCTCCTTGTGACTGCATCTGTTTACAAAAGGCCTCAAACTGCTGCTGCTCCAACTCTGTCATCACCTTGTTTAAGGCATAAATCTGTAAATAAAGACGAGAGCAGACACAGTTGATTATACAGGATTGAGAAGTTGTGTGACATATAATACATTGGCACACAAGCAGAATGAAGTCTCTTGGGGAATGGGATAGCGCACGGTGTGAGTGCCAGATTTAAAAATAGTGATGTTGGTCACCTCTGCTCTCTGTCGTTGTTTCAGCTCTTGCTGGGCAGATTTCTGCTTGGCTCTGTCTCCTCTGGTCGGGGTGGAGTTCAGCTTTGACTTGTCTTTACGGCAGGCAGGCTCCATGTCCACAGTCCTCCAATCACCCTGAGAATGTTAAGTTATGATACTCAGTCGATCACTTACTGTAAACAACAGAGACTTTTATTTAGGTAAACCCGACACCAAGCCCTTCAGTTTGCTTAACATCATTTGCATTCAGTTAGCAACACAGACGCGCCAGAGGCATTCAGAGGTGATGTGACTGATAGCCTCATGCATTTCTCTTTCTTTTTCTAGGAGACTTAAAGCTACTTGTATGACGTTTAGACTAAATTAATGTTGCGTTTAATTCACATACTCACAAAACGCATTGCCACAAATAACACCAAATTTGTAGTAGCAACGTCTGTAAAAGGTATTTTCTGAGATAGGTAAGATAGGGTGCCCAGATGGAAAGCATGTATTTCTTCTAGTTAGCTAATTCAGTCATGAGATGCATATTTGCCCTGTTCCTTTTTTAAGTAACAATTCAACCAACAATGACATTTTCATTCCAGATAATGGCGCACTTACACGTGAAAGACGAAAAGCAGTCAAATAATTTGATGAACGTCAAGTTAGCTAGAAAGTTGGCTGTGGCTAGCTACGGTCAAAACAGCTGTCACACGGTGTTACGAATACACAACTCCGTGTTTCGCAGTTAAGCGTTTGTACAAAGGTTCCGGCTGTGTGACATTGCTTCCGTTTTTGCTTCTTTCGTGGTGGTTTGCTGCAGGACTTAATCGCGCATTACCGCCATCCAGCGTTGTGGAGTCTTGAGTACTTCTGCCCTCACGAATTCATTATGTCTGTCTTCAAAATGATGTCTACTACTACTACTACTACTACTACTACTACTAATAATAATAATAATAATAATGATATGTTCAGCATTGCATTATACAGAGAAGTGTTTGTGTTATTTAGCTTACCCTCACTGATATAAATGACATTGCTAATTATGGTTTGTAATAGACTACATATCAGTCAGCATGCTGACTGAGAAAAATAACCCGCTTGATCTACTTGAAAAAATTAAGGCAACTTTTTGCACAAGATTATTATGTAGTTCACACAAGGCTGGTCTTTGTATGAACTACTCAATGTTTCTCAGTATGAAAAACATTTTCCAAGTTAAGTCAGCTTATTACCTTTATTTAACCAGGAAGTCCCATTGAGATTCAAAATCTCTTTTACAAGAGAGACCTGGCCAAGTTAGCAGCCAGTCAGAACATATTAAAATGCAACAAATATGACATATTAAACAAACAAACAAACAAACAAACAAACAAACAAACAAACAAACAAACAAACAAACAAAAATAGAATATTCCACAATAAAACAACAAGAACAACTATTAACACATAGTGGACCTCTCAAGAAAAACAAGCACATGTCTCCATCACCACATTCTTTATGATACCCTTAAATTTATTAATTGATATGAGTGTTTCTAAACCAAGATCTTCCTGCAGATTATTCCAAGCCCATGGGGCATAGTAGGAAAAGGCAGTTTTCCCCAAATCAGTTAAACCCGGGGTACATTGAAAAGTAACCACTTAAAGGTAGCTGGTAACTAACAGAGCTGGCACAGAGAAGGTTACAGAGGTAGGCTGGAAGTTTGCCCAATGTTGCTTTATAAATGAAAATATGCCAGTGCTGTTGCCTGCGAATAGTCAGTGATGTCCAACCTACAAAATCATAAAGAATGCAGTGGTGAGTGAGGGACTTTGCATTTGTAATGAATCGTAAAGATGCATGATACACTGAATCAAGATTACGTAAGATGGAGGAAGCTGCATGCATATACAATATGTCACCGTAATCAATCACAGACAAAAAAGTAGCTTCCACTAGTTTTCTCTTAGCACTGAAAGTAAAACAACTTGTTTCTAAAGCTTAATTTTTCCAGAGAAAAATCAACTTAGTGTTTCCATGTAAAGTCAACTTAAAATCGCTTGTAAAATTTGGTAATTTTTACTAGAAAAATCATATAAATTTTACTTGAAAAAATAAGTTATTTTACAGCCAAAATCAGACTTACTTTAATTGAAAATGTACTTTTTACATACAAATAATTAAGTAGTTCACACAAATACCAGTTTTGCTTGATCTACACAGTAATCTCTTGCAAAAGTGCCTTAATTTTAATTAAATCAAGCACAATATTTCTCAGTAAATATATCAGCAATCAAGTATTACATCTTATGATACCTTTTGTATAAAGCTACCATTTTGGTCATGAAATAATTGAAATTAGCAGAACTCAATATCTGCCCCACAGATTTTGAGCTTTTTGTGTATGAGATAAAAAAAATCTTTCATGGAAAAGTCATTAAGTCACCAAAATTGAAAGGTTTATTGTCTGTATATCATGTGTTCACAAAAACTCATGACAATCCAAAAGAAATGCTGGAGAAAAGTTTGGAGCCAATATTTCACAATACAGATTGACATCCCTAGGCCCCGCTCGACAACTGGGCAATAATTTGAGCAATACCCACGAGTCAAACATTAGGAACAAATATTTGTCTAAAATATTTAAAAGCTGAAAAACATTTCATTTTGAAATATAATTTAACCCATAAATTACGTCGAAGGCCCTGTCATGCCTGTGATGTCACCCCATCAACTGCATGTCATCCCTGTGATGTCGCAACATCAAACACCACACCGCAAACACCACACCGCAAATTCATTTGTCCACCCCCTGAGAGGTAGGCATTGAGTCTTGGTGGCCACCTCCAAGTTAGCGGGAACTCCGGCTGTCATGACCACAGCTTCCATGCTTCCCTGGAGGAGGCGGGAGCCCCATTGATGGCTATGGTGGAGGGGCGCCAGGTCTCTGCTGACGGCTGGCGGTTGTCAGTGAGCGCTGCTGAGCCCCAGAGGTCACCGCTGGTTATTTGTGCCCTCGAGCAGGCAGCAGCTGCCTCGATCAATGACCGACACCGCAATTTCATCCACTGGCAGAGAGGTAGACGTCATTCAGAGCGTCTTGTGTGTCCTCTGGAGGTGCGTTGTGGTTGGTGGACTTCATGCAGTGTCCTGTTGTGACATCAGGTGTTGGAAATGCTTTTCCATTATTCTAACTAAATATTTGTTTGTACACGGTTTCTCTGATTTATGCAAGGATTTACTCAGAGATTGTGATGGTTTATAAGATCTGTTGCTGGTTTAACAGTGTTTTCAGTGGGTTTGAGCTTTGGTGGCCACCTTTAAGTTAGTGGGAGCTCCAGCTGTCATGACAACCACCACACTCCCCTAGAGGAGGCGAGCACCCATGTCCCGACAACAAAGGCATGATAAGCCTTTGATGTGACGACATCACTGCCTAACTGGCCTTTGGCCTTTGGCCTCCGAATCTTCAGTCTCTTTCACACTTTCACATAATGAGAATATTGTTCACATTTTTGAACAACAGAAGCATGGCATGGCTTAAGGTTGCAGTCTTATTCTGATATTAATATGTTCTCAATATTTGCAACCCTGCCTGGTAATTTAGTGGTAATTCAAGATTCAAGATGTCATTTATATTTAATCAGAGTTCCTTTTTCTTCAGTGGCGTGTTAACTCCACTAGATGGAGTGCTTGAGCTAAGATTGTTTAACTATGGACTTTTCTGACGTATTTAAGAGACAAAGTCTCAACACTGAAAGTCTGAAGGTTTTCCAATGTAGAGAGTTAAGAGAAGTCAGAGAGCTTTTCCTTTATTGCAGTCCTTCTGAAACATATATGTTCCTTTAACAAAACCCAATACTGAATCCTGTAAAATACTTCAAGGATTTTGCTTCTGTTTCCTCTGTTTATACCCATGTACTCATTCAGACATATTGCAGTGATGCAACCAGACCGTGTTACTCATTTGACAGTAAAATTTCCCTTTGAAACTGTAATGAAAAAAATAGTTGTTTCAATGAGTTACTACTATATTAATACAGAAATAAATGAATGTACAGTTCCAGAAAGCTGTTCAAAATATTTTTAAGCCATTCAGGTCCAGATGATCCGGTGTAAGCCTGGGCTGTGGGTAGACATATTCACAAAACATCAAAAATAAAACGTGTCACATGAAGAATTGATTTATTCATGAAGTTACACTGATAAAACTTCAAGAAAACACAACCAAAGACAACGAAATGAAACCAAAAAGAAGTTTTGATCACTCACACCCGTTTTATTTTTTTGGTTGTTGTTGCCTTTGCACAATGGACTTTTTTCTGATTGTTTCTGTCACTCATACAGCCTGAGGTATATGAACAAGTCTCATGTCTCAGCTGGCCGAATTACAGACTTAATGCATATTTAAAGAAATATATTTGAGCAAATCTGAAAAAAATGCATTTGGCAAACTTTTAAATCTGTAATTATACAGATTATAGATTGTTTAAGGTGGCCCTGCCATTAGCAGAAGTATTAGTACAGTCTTTTCTGGGGATGTCAAAGTTCCCTGACAAGAACTGAACTTGGGATGTCTCAGAAATACAGCATGGTCCTATCATCAAATTTTGCTGTGTGAAATAACAGCCAATTAAAGTTCTGCAATGGCAATACATGTTACAGTACATTTAAAACAACTCCACGTGGACCATGCATCACATTGACCTGTTCTGACCTAGCTATTACATCTAAAGCAAATTTGTCCATTCTAAACTGAGCACAGTACAAAATAAAAGCATAACAATCTGACAACCACTACTGTACTACACTATTTGACAAATGAAAGAGGTACAATAGACTAATGCTGTCAGCCCTTGACCCCCTCTAGAACTCCACCAGGTATGCACGAGCCTGTGTGAGGCGCTTAAGGCGACTCTGCAAAGCAGCCCTCTTGCTGCCGATGTCAAGATCCTCCTTCAGCAAGATCTCTGAATTCTCCTTGTCCTGAAGAATCTGCAGCATTTCCCTCTGCAGCTGGACAGCAGACTCCTGCAAAATCTGGTAGCGGATAACCAGGGGGATCTGGTCAGCCAGGCGCTGGCTGGCAATCTGAATGAGGAAAAATAAAGAAACATTTAACTTAACAGCCCCATTACTGAAAATGTACCCCCTGCATTGTTGTCGTTGCTTTCTTCATGAATCATTGTCTTACATAAAAACTTACTTTGTAATACGATTTAAGGTGCAGCATTAGCTCCTGAAGTGTTGCTTGATTATCCATGCTGTGCACAATACTCTTGAATTGAAATGATGGCACATCAATACGTTTTAAGTCATTCTTTTCATCCTCTTCCTCCTCTCTCTTTCTGTCGCTCAAACTGTTGCTGTAGGTCCTGTCCTGAGAGTAAACAAGTTGCTCCATCTTGAACTGGGTTCTCAGCATGGATTCAGCTGTGGACTCTTTTTCTTGCTTAATGGCTTCGATCTTGGCCTAGAAAATAAGATTCTGGTGAGTATAAACACTCCAAAAATGAAGCAATTTAAATTCTGAGAGCCAAAATGCTGACAGTGACTATTGAACGTCATCATCAAACTCTTAGAAGATGGCTACCTTGGCTGTTTTCACAAGGTTGGGAAATCCAGTGAAGCTACTCTGGGCCAGCTGAATGAACACCTTTCTAACAGCATCTGGAAGAAACAGAAATACAAGAAGATACAGCAACATGATCTCCACTCAGCACTCCATGTGTGGCTGTATGATACAAGCAAAAGCACAATCAATCTGTCTTATATTCTATCATATACCTCCAATGTCCTTGAGTCTCTTGACAGCTGGTTCTTCTAGCTGTTTGATTTGCTCCTTGACCATATACTCGAAGGTCTTGTAGTTGATGAAGCCCGGCAGTTCTCTCCCACGGTACCTTTCTTCATACTCCTCCACCTCTCTCTCAATCTTCTTGTTAACTGCAATACAGAAACACATGTTTCAGAGTCCCGCTGATAGACAGCTGTACACCACATCAAAATGCTACACTCACAGTTTTCTCCTGAGCGGTCAAGGTGGGCAATCCACTTCCCGAACTCTCTCCTGAGCGTAGAAAAGATGTTGAGCCTGTCTCCACACTGTAGTTCCTCTCCTGTAGTCAGACTGATGGCATCCTGAGTGAAAGCTGTCACTTTCTGCAGCACACAGATGGCAGCAGACACAGCTGTTTACAGGTGTTTTATGTTTATTCAGCAAATATTTAAAATTCATACATGGTGGTGAGCATTTGTATTTGTAGCCAGGTAAATGTGATGTAGAGAGCGGGAGCTCACGTCAATGAGAAACACAAGTCGCTCAGCGGCATCAGATGGGGGTCCATTGCCATATCTCTCCAGCTCTGCACGAGTCTGCGCTAGTTTCTCCTCTATCTGCTCTTCCAGTCGAGGCAGAGATTTCTACAAATCACACAGGGGTTAAAACTTAAACGCCTGAAGTAAACAAATTAAGGTATAGTAAAATCTTTAGGTCACACCATAAGAAGTCACCTCAATGTGATGCACCAACTCAAGCGTGAGTTTCTCAGCCAGTTTGGGAACGGTGGCATGGCCTTCATCATAGAGAGTGCTATAACAAGAAAATAAAGCTGCTGAGTATGTCATTACATGTACAACAGTATAAATCACCATGAAAATGTTTGTTAAAATTACCCCAAAGGAATGAACTTACTGGAAATACACATGATCTCTGAAGAAGGCTTTCTCTTTTTCTATTGCTTCACTAAGAGACACCTTATCTGTGATCTCCTTCTGACCTCTGCACCTCACGATCATGTAGCCCTTCTTCAGGTGGATGACCTCATTATGCACAATGTCCACCACTGTCTCTTCTGTGCCTTTGTCCACCAGGTCAGGCTTGGTCAAGATACCTGAGAGAGAGAGAGAGAGAGAGAGAGAGAGAGAGAGAGAGAGAGAGAGAGAGAGAGAGAGAGAGAAAGACAGAGAGTGAACAAACGAAAAATCAAGTAACCTGGCCAAGAGGCCCTTTCCGAAAATCAGCTCTATTTACCCAAACTCCTCTCTCCATCAGGATCCACTTCCTGTGCCATCTTTAAAGCCTCTGTGGTTGCTATGTCCACATTGCATGGAACAACCACCAAGCTGATGGTTTCTTGTTTTGTGATGAACCTCTGGATCAGACTCTTAATCTGAAATGATTAATTCACATTGTACATCAGGTTATAAATTGTACAATTGTCAGTTGTGCTTAAGGCAGTTCTGTTCACATATTGAAGGAATATTACAGGACAAAAAGTCTACAGCATTGCTACCAGCCCCTTTGAGGCTGTAAAGGGATAAAAGTGGTCAATGATTTTCATGGCAGTCTTATTTGCTTTTGGCCTTTTGACTGGAGAGTCTCGTCAGCGGAATGGTCAATATGGGAAGTAATTCATGAGATGTTGTGTAGGGGTGGGAAGCATAGAGACCAAGTTTGATCTCACTGTTCATACTTTTCCTGAGAAAAGAGGTGGGGAACCCCTATTTGATCGTGCTCATGGGGTAATTCATAAATACAAAAAACTTTTTTTTCAGCAATACAAGAAAATGATATAAAGTAGTAAACTAACATGTCCTTCTGAGTGATCCCTGAAGACAGCATGTAAGTAACGATTAATGTCACTTCAATGCATCGCAGAAGCTCCAGCCAGCTTCTCAGCTCTCGACTTTAAAATGTGAAAAATGGACCTGATAATATTTGTTACACAGTTTAATGATGAACCAGCTGATGTCCTAACAACCTACAACATGAAATCACTGAGCTGCAAAGCAACAAACTACTATTGAGAGCAGGTCTTTTCAAAACTGACTCTTACAAAGACTCAGTTGTGTTCAAAACTGACTCAAACCTGGAAAACCAGCTAACATCATCATCACCATCTTCATTGCCATCTGACATCAAATGCCTCACCAAAGAGAAGCAGTTCCAGTCATCACAGAGGTTAGTGTGATGTATGTGTTCAATAATTTAGTGACATTCGAGGATGTTATGAAAGTTGAAATGGCCCTTGATAGAAAATAGGTTCCTCATCCCTGCCTTAGAACAACTTTCTATGAAAGAAATGCATCCTATGACAACTGCTGACAGCATGCTTTCAGGACACTATACAAGCCTACCTGGTCTCCAATGTTCTCTGGTTGTCCCTTCACAGCCACCCTGGCAATACCGGGCAGGTCAATGAGCGTCAGGTCTGGAACATCAGGAGAGGCGATCTCCAGACTAATGAGGTCATCACTGATCCCTGATCCAACACCTGCCATTTCATCTTGTGCTGGAGACAAAAGACATAATGTGTGGTGATTTTAAAGGATCGAAGTGCTCATCACTGAAACCTAAAATAATTAAGTTATATCAATACTTGGCTTTTGATAGGGATTAAGAATGCCTTATACTGTACCTTCTCGAATCAGTTTCTCCACATCTGCAGGGTCTTCTATCTCTTCTGTATAGCTCTGGTAGCTTATCTTTCCATACCAGTTCTCTCCTTCTTTCTTTCTCTTCATCTTTAGTTCGAGAGGACATCTTGTCACAATGCCTGAATTACAAAAGAGCGAATGATGAGAGGGGAAAATTCATGAAATCCAGTGTGCTTGGTGAGATTATGAAAAGCAGTATACTGTCTCATAAAACACAGATATCATCTTCATGAAAGTGGGATCATACAGCTACATCAACTCAGTATTACACCAAAGCAATGGAGCTGCTAGTCCAGTGTGTCAATGTCACGTGAAACATGTTTTCATTCTGCATCAAGTTAGCAATCATTAATATGCACTGTGTCGTTAGACTTTCAAAATAAATCTTGCCGAGGGACCAAAACTACTTGGTTTGGTTTAGGAAAAAAACATGGTTTGGGTTTAAATATCTATTTGCTTAAAACAATGAACACTTGGCTATTTGTTTCACACAAGATTCAAACCCCAGTCTACTGTGTGAAATCATGTGTTGGACCCATCCATCCACCCATACCTCCTTCTGCCAACAATCTTAACACATTTGTCCTTTGCTCCCATCATCATTGGCCCCTATTGGAACAGCACTTTCGTACACATGTACTTTTCACACAAATACGAGGCAAAACATGACAGTGACACACTTGGTATGAGACTGGGCTGCAAGCAGGCATGAATAAGTATGCTGGAGAGGTCAATATAAAATGTCAATATTTTCTTGCCAAAATCCATGATCCAAATGCAAACAGGTAGTAGTGTAGCCCTGTATGTACGCCTAGTGAACACATGACTTTTAACATTGTCAGTATGTTGGCATGCTGCAATCAGCATTTAACTCAAAGTATGGAGAATGGCTGTAGACTAATTGGTTATTTTATATACAATTCTTTCTGAAGAGAGCCACTTTTCTTTTCTCTCCAAACCTTTCTCTCAGCTCTTGCGGAGGAGAGGAAGGATCAAGGTTGCACCAGAGGATTGTCAGGACAGGACACAGTAGTGAGGGCCACATTAAGTCCGCTCGGGTGGTGGTGTGGAAGAGTCACCCGCACCATTCCAAAGTTGACTGTTTACACAACCAAGTGCAAAACCATAGATGCCTTTGAGAGGAGACTGACTGGAAATCTAAGTTGCTATCTCCATTTGCATCTAGACTACAAAAACAAGCAAAAGCAGAAGTCACAAAGTTCTTGGATGACTGACAGGGGAGGCAGTTGGATGCAGCCAAGAGCTTCCTTGAAGCCATGCAGGTTCTGAGGTTTCCATCTTCCAGTTGATAATGAAGTGATAGTCACAAAGAATTACATTAAAAATAGAAGTCTGCCCCAAAAGACAGATGGACAGACTTGAAGTGGTGAACACTATGGAGCATCAAGCAAGATAAATCCTTTCCTCAGCTACTGGATTGGAGGAGACCAAAACACAGCTGAAAGGAAAATGAAAACAAAACTCTTCATTGAGAAAACAAAGCGAATATGTGTCAGAGCAGAGTGTTTCTCAGCTTGTGGTTCTTCTGCCCCATGGCCAAAAATGAATGAATGCAGCTGATCTGATGCTGATCTGTTACTGTTTTCTTTTGTTTTTCTTCTTGCAAATTTGACCTATGGCACTTTTTTTTTTTTTTTTTTTTAAATATTACTACACTCATTTCATCTTTTTATAATAATTGATTATTCTGCTTTTCACTGTTTTGAGTGTCATCCTGTTTTTAGATAGATAGATAGATAGATAGATAGATAGATAGATAGATAGATAGATAGATAGATAGATAGATAGATAGATATTGTTTTCAATAACTTACCACTTCCTCTTGGCAAAGCCACCCCTGACAGCGCCTCCAACACGGAGCTCTTCCCAGAGCTTTGGTCTCCTATCACGGCGATAGCAGGCAGCGCCAAGTCCTTCTCTACACCCAGAGAGCGAAGAGAGTCAATGAGGTCAATGCAGGGACGCACCTTCTCCTCATACTGCTGGTTCAAAGTGTTCATGGTGATGACTTCTTGTCTACTGCCGAGTCTCGTCCGTGTGGAGTGAACAGCAGCTGCCGAGTGTGTCGGATGGAAACTTCGGGCAGCTCAGTGATGGAGTTAAGTTTCGTTTCCTCGGCTTTCTTTCCTTTCTCTGGAACTGAGACTGGGCGGATGCTGAATGCGGATGTCATCATCTACTGGGAGAAAAACATTCATGTAACATATAATGCTTTGTGTGGTGAGATAAAGTTACTATTCCTACATTGATTTACATTTGATTTAAAAATCTGCCTGGCCATTCATCAGCATTGCTCACTAGCATCTTGGCTATTTGTTCAACACAGGTGTTCTAATACAGAAACTTTTTAAACAGTACAAAGATAGTAGTGGTTTGTTAATCAGCCTTTAATAAAGGAATATTATCATTTTATATGCATCTCAACTGACAGGAGTGGCTCCACCTGTCCACGCCTCCTCATCACCTGAGCACACCTGAGACTCATCAGCCCATTATCTGCCTGCTCTCCAGTGTTTAAACCCAGGCTCTCCACCCGCTATTTGTCAAATCATCTGCTCTGTGAACAGTACTAAGAGTTGTCTCCAGTTTGTGTTTTGCTCGTCTGCACAGCTGTTTAACAGGCCCGCCTTAATGCTAAATGTATCAATGGTAATATTCTTCAAAAATCACAAAAGTCAACAAACATATCTAATTTAATGCTTTATCAAGGCAATACAAGAGAAATTTACAGTGTGTTTTCAGTTTGATATCAGAGAGTAGGTTATGCACACCTCACAATCCATAACAACTGGTTTTACAGTTCTGGACTGACATGTTATCCCATCCAACAGCCAAAATGCTAACTTCATTAGCATGCAAACCTCGAACATCATTTCCTTTATTTGCTAACCTGTTTCTTTCACACTGTACACACTATCAAGGAATAATATTTTGGGTTACCTAGTATTACATTAATGCTGCTTAAAGTTCTCTGTCATTCATTTTTGTTAAAGTTCTTGCAGGGAAAGTTCTTCAGAAGACTGCTACAAGACTAGACACACCTCCCTGCTGTTTTTAACTCTTAGCATACTGGTTAGAGGATGCCTTTGTGGTTTCACGTATGGCAAAAAGCACAATAAACAAGCATTGTAAATGTATTTGTATTTTTGGGCTTTTTTAGACATGGAATAAAAGTTTTGAAATATTTGTGAAATACAACAAAATGACTGAAAAACTATAATGAAACATGGGTATAAAATGTGATAATATAACAAGTCTTTATTTTACTGTTATTTTTACATTAAATGACTGAAAAACATAAAAAAAACTGCACAGAAATGTAACAATTCCACAAATCTAGTTTGCACTGCAGTTATGGGTGTTGAAGTTGTATATGTTCATACTAAAGTCAGTCAGCAGAATGCGTGCCTTTGACAGGCGCTTGAGGCGATTCTGAAGGTGGATTCTCTTGGTTTTAATGTCAGAGTCCTCTTGAAGGAGGGGCCCGGTTTTGTCCTTGTCCTGAAGCATCTGCAGCATCTCCCTCTGCAGCTGGACGACAGACTCCTGCAGCATCTGGTAGCGGATCACCAGGGGGATCTGGTCAGCCAGACGCTGGCCGGCAATCTGTGGTTCAGATAACATGTTTGATTTCCATAGAAAAACAGATTATTTCTACAAATTAGTAATGTTGAATGAATTCTTTGGTAGTACATATGTGTTCATGACCAACCAGATTACTTGCTCATCAAAAATACAGATGTCTTTATGATGTCTTTTCATGTATAATACAGATGTCTTTTTGTGTATTATATGTGCTTAATAACTTATGTATTAGCAACAATATTCTTGATTTATAAATCATGATGATATAAATCCATTATAAATCCATCATGATCAATACCAAAGATGTGTGTCTATGAATGATTAGGATGTCATTGCTAAACCATAAATAAACTAATTATAGATTAATTAGAACTTCATTATGATTTAAGTATTCACAAAAGACTTTAAGACTCATTTTAAATTGTTGCCTTTAGAGAGTTTATCCTGTTGGCTATTTTTGACTGAGCTATCGTAAACAATTACACTAATAAATTACAGTAGTTCTTGAAAATTCTATAACTCAAATTCTTTCCTAGCTTTATAAAGTATCTACAATGTGTGCAATGTATTATTTAACGTACAACATGTAAATGACATACTTGGTAGTAGGATTTAAGGTGTTTGACCATCTCTTTCAGGGTGGCCCCACTGTCATGACTGCTCACAGTGCCACTGAAGCCTTTGTTCCCTTGTACAGGATTGAAGACAGCCATTTCATCTTCCCTCTTCCTCTTCCCTAACTTCTTGCTGTATGTGCTGTCCTGAGTGTAAACTATCGACTCCATCTTAAACTGAGTCCTCAGCATAGACTCTGCTATGATCTCCTTCTCCTTTTTGATGGCTTCAATCTTCACCTGAAGGAAATAAACATTTATCTACGTGTCAGTAAATATTCAACAATGTTAATTCATAGCTGCAAAGGTAAATGAAAGTGACACCTTGGCTGTTCTGATGAGGTTAGGAAATCCAACAAAGCTGCTCTGTGCCACCTTAAACAGCTCTTTCTTCACAATTTCTAAAACAACACAAAAATCAGACAGACTGAACAATACAAGATCAAATAACTCAAATGTATTATAATCCAGTCTGCAATCACTGTAGCATCATGATAAGACATGCCTGCCACTTCTTTGAGTTTCAGCACAGCAGGCTCTTCCAGCTGTTTGATCTGCTCCTTGACCATTGCCTCAAATGTCTTGTAGTTGATGAAGCCTGGTAGTTCTCTCCCACGGTACACTCGTTCATACTGAGCCACCCCTCTCTCAATATTCCAGTTGACTGCAAAACAGAAGAAAAGACGTAGATCAAAACTTATTTAGCAGTGGTCATTACAGCAGTCTGGAGCAAAACGTAAACATAAAAGTGACCATCTTTTCAAATTTAAAATAGGTTGCTAATATGTTTTACTATCTTACTCAAGAGAGTTTCAGTTTTGTAGTACAGACGTCACAACAAAGACATCAAAAGTAAGTGTTGATGCACTTACATGTTACCCCAGAGCGGTCTATGATCTCTTTCCATACCACAAACTCTTTTCTGAGTAAGGAAAAGATATTGAGCCTGTCTCCATATTTGAGGTCCTCCCCTGTAGTGAGGCTGACAGCATCTTGTGTGAATGCTGTCACTTTCTAAAATATAACAGGTTCATGTAAAACAAGAAGGTAAATGAGTTTTTTCAGACACTCAAATCACTTTGATTAGACTTTTGGGTTGAAGATGCAGTATTTTAGAAGTGTAAAAAGTGTCAAATAAACTCACATCAATGAGAAACGTGAGTCTCTCAGCTGCATCAGGTGGGGGTCCATTGCCATATCCGTCCAGCTCTGCCTGAGTCTGCATTAGTTTCTTCTCTATCTGCTCTTCCAGTCGAGGCAGAGATTTCTACAAGTCACACAGGGGTCAAACCTTTACCGTGTGACGTGAGCAAAGTAATCTGTATTGAACTGTTAAGGTGAAACGCTAAGAAGTATTCACCTGGATATGATGCACCAGCTCAAGGGTGAGTTTCTCAGCCAGTTTAGGAACAGTGGCACGGCCTTCATCATAGAGAATCCTTAAACGAAAATAAAAAGCTACTGAGTACATGCTGCACAACCTGTCAAACTGCAAATCACTGTTTGCATAATTACCCCAAAGGGATGAACTTACTGGAAATGCACATGATCACTGAAGAAGGCTTTCTCTTTTTCTATTGCTTCACTAAGAGACACCTTATCTGTGATCTCCTTCTGACCTCTGCACCTCACGATCATGTAGCCCTTCTTCAGGTGGATGACCTCATTATGCACAATGTCAACCACGTTCCCTTCTGCACCTTTGTCCACCAGGTCAGGTTTGGTCAAGATACCTGAGAGAGAGAGAGACAGAGAGAGAGAGAGAGAGAGAGAGAGAGAGAGAGAGAGAGAGAGAAATTTAACAATGTACAGACTGAGTGGAGACCTGGCCATAGAAACAGGCTCTCACAGACATTAATGTAACAGTAATTTTAATTTATATTTTACATCTGAAACACCAAAGAGTTCAGTGGCCTTTTACAAAAATCCAGTCTATTTACCCAAACTCCTCTCTCCATCCGGATCGACTTCCTGTGCCATCTTTAAAGCCTCTGTGGTTGCTATGTCCACGTTGCATGGAACAACCACCAAGCTGATGGTTTCTTGTTTTGTGATGAACCTCTGGATCAGTCTTTTAATCTGAAAGTATGAATTTATATTATATCAAGTATAAGTATATAGTTACACAGTGTACAACTATCAAGAAACAACTGTTTGGGGTTGTGGTACACAAACAATGAACAAATACATTATTACAAGAGTAAAACTCTCTACCCACATTAAAGGTCTTGTGAGGCTGTAGTGGGCATTACATGTAAGAGAACTAAACTGTTGGATGGATAGAAATGGAGATAAATCTTAGATTCTTACAACTAGTTGTCAACAAATATAAGAATGTGGCCAAAAAAAGATCTTATTTCAGTTATTTCAAGTATGTCGTCATTACAGAATCCTGAACAGTGATTGTCCAGTCACAGCTCAGCAGCTCAGCACGGTAGGACAGTCAAGCGCTTGCATTTGTCCACATGATGAAGCGGTGTGCATGGGATATATCAGGAGTAATATTGTAAATATGGAGGGTGGTGTCTTTTTTCAGCCTTTTCAAAACAAAAATACAAGAGAAAATGTAAAAGGAATGAATTGAACTGTGTTTTAATCAGTTTTGAAATATGGTACAACTGTTAGCATGTCCAGTTAATTAGCTTGCTACCTGTAGTAGTGACCTAACCAAGCATTGCTTTCAAGAATAACTTTATAGTTCCAAGTTTTGTAGGATTTTTCTTCCCTCAAACCTTGTTCCACCATGAATGAATGGCACGTCCACTGTGTACTGTCCCACTGTGAGGAAGCATATGTTGGATGCTACTGTAATGTATTAGAGTGTAGGCTACCGTCATCCTGCTTCAAAATGGGGAAATTTTCAACCTCCTCACCCTCAGACTGTTAAAACACACCATTTGAAAATATAATCATGTATGTAAGATAAGCAGCTTACAGAGGGACAGATGGGAGGCTTCTTTTAACTATAGAAAGTGCCCAAGAATCATCACATTTATACTTCTCTTGAGTATCAAAGCAATACAGTGATATGTCTGCGCATCCAGGGGTACAATGCAGGCAGGTACTGCTAATAGCTCATTCGGTGTACATTTAATGTTGCAAGTTTACCAAAATGTAAACAGATTTCTTCAAAAGTTCTAGTGGATTCAAGTTGGAGCCCATAGCTAACTAACTCTACAGCAACACAGTACTTTTATTTTCACCATTATTGCCAGAGGGGAGAGTGACAGAGTAGAAAGGGGATGACATGCAGCAAAGGCCGCACATTGGAATCAAACCCAGGCCGGTGCAGTAAGAACACAGCCTTAGCACACAGGGCGCACACTCTACCAGGTGAGCTTCATGGGTGCCCTGACAAGACACATTAATCTTTCCTCTTCACAAAAGTCTCCAAATTACAGGAGTTCCAAAACGCAAAACATCATTCAAACTTGAGAGATCAGCAAAGTCATTAGGATTCATCATTTGAGGGCCATGACTGTTTGTACCAGATTTCATTAAAAAACCTGTCCAATGCTTGGCAAGATATTTTACACTGAACCAAAGCCAAATCCTGAGCAACCATACCTGGTCTCCAATGTTCTCAGGTTGTCCATTCACAGCCACCCTGGTGATGCCAGGCAGGTCGATGAGCGTCAGGTCTGGAACATCAGGAGAGGCGATCTCCAGACTGATGAGGTCATCACTGATCCCTGACCCGACACCGGCCATTTTATCCTGAGCTGGAGACAAAAGACATGATGTGTGATTATTACAAAGGATGGGAGGGCTGATCACTGACAAGCACATAAAACCACCTTTAACCTCCTTCAGTACGTTGTTTTTGAGAGAGACATTTAAGAATGGCGTATACTGTACCTTCTCTAATCTTTTTCTCCACAACTGCAGGGTCTGTCATCTCTTCCTCGTGGTCCTTGTAGCTTAACTTTCCAGACCATTCCTCTCCTTCCTTCTTTCTCTTCATTTTTAATTCAAGAGGACATCTTGTCACAATGCCTGAAGAAAATCAAAATAAAATCCACTGTACAGTTGTATCTCAGATCATTGAGACAATATCTCTGCATAGAACTGGGCTGGTTTAAAGTGAGCTTTGAACTGATGTAACACTGGTCCACCAGTGGTCTGCTGCATCGAATGCAAACCTGAGCTAATGTCAGTTATCAGAGCTAAGCTAAATCAAGACAGCCGCAGCCTGAATTTTGATGCGCTTCTATTCATGCAGTGACAATATGAGGACATCTAAAAGGACAAAGAAAGACTAATTCCCCATGTTTTAAATATAAAATAAAAACGATGCAGCACACCTAGAACTATGGTTTCTACGTTTCCATTTATTGTCAAGTAAATTTTAAGTAAAATTTTGAAATGTCGCAAGAGAGAAAAAACAAACCAACAAACAAAAAATGCTAAATTAGGCTATGCAACGCACAATTTGTCAGAAGGTGGCAGCATAAGCTATGTAAAGCATGGCTATAAACAAAAAGAGTAGAAGAAGAACAACATGAGTCCATCTGAGAGAAAAAAAGAAGAGCAGAATTTGTTTGTTTGGGCAAGTTAGAATCGTTCTTTCATTTCAGCTAGTATTAGCCAGGTTTCATGCTGTCCGGAGATGAAGATTATGAAGACCATTATGGGAATGTCTGGGAAGACGACAGCAAAAACCGCTTCTTCTTCTCCTCTTTTGACTTTGTAGTGGAAACAGCTGATGACTCCCATGAGTTTTGTTTACTTGGACAGAGCTTATTCAACAGTTTTGCCATTTCTATTAAGTGTTGTGAGTCAGCAGGAGTCAGGCAGTGGTGTTTGCCTGACTCCTGCTGACTCACCGTGTTCATGTGCTTTGGAGGAGGGGATGAGATTTTTCGCTTGCATACTTGCAAAATCTGTCTCAATCTTGCTGGTTTACCCAACTTTAATAACTCCAGCTTTTAGAATTGGGTGTTGGTATTAATATTTCAAATAATCTGTAACAATCTATGCTACTCTCTCTAATAGGATATTTTGTCATCCTCATATTTTTGTTTGTTTGTTTGTTTGTTTGTTTGTTTTGGCTGTGATTTCATCCAGATTCAATAGTTTTTAAAGTATATCACAACATTTTTGAACATTTGTCGTTTCCGCCGTGATTTCCGCTATGGAGTTAATCCATTATTTATTCCTGCTAGAAAACAGAAAGATGATAAATGACGGACACAAAAACGTTTTAATGTTTTGTCCTCTTTTTCAGTTATCAAGTCAATGTTAATGTCCTACCACTTCCTCTTGGCAGAGCCACCCCTGACAGCGCCTCCAACACGGAGCTCTTCCCAGAGCTTTGGTCTCCTATCACGGCGATAGCAGGCAGCGCCAAGTCCTTTTCTACACCCAGAGAGCGAAGAGAGTCAATGAGGTCAATGCAGGGACGCACCTTCTCCTCATACTGCTGGTTCAAAGTGTTCATGGTGATGACTTCTTGTCTACTGCCGAGACTCGGAGTGAACAGCAGCAGCCGGAGTAGCGGAGTGTGTCGGACGGAAGCTGCGGAGAAAGTTGATCTAAGTTTCGTTTCCTTGTCTTTCGTTTCGTTTGGTTTGCTGTGGATGGGTGAACTGATACCGCACGTGAAGCCCTCCGACCTCGTGAGTGGATGACTGAGCGGTTGGCCTGACACTGTGCCATCAATGATGGTGATTGAACGTAAAATGATCTACGCCTGCTAAATAATGATCAAAACAACAATCAATGCAATCCCTGCATTAAATCTGTAATCCAGTCAGCTGAGACACGAGACTTGTTCGTATACCTCAGGCTGCATGAGTCACGGAAACCATTAGAAAAAAGTCCATTGTGCAAAGGAAACACATTACAGGGATGCAACCACAAAAAAGGGTGTGAGTTATCTAAACTTAAGTTTCGTTTCGTTGTCTTTCTTTGGTTGTGTTTTCGTTAAGGCGTTTTCAATGTAATTTCATGAATAAACCAATTCTTCATGTGACCCGGGACACACACACACCAATAACGATAACAACAACAATAAATAATGATGATAGCCACCCGGCTCGGGATCAGTCCCGGGATCTGAACCGGAAAGGGGAAAAGGCCAAATGATGAGACAGAAGAAGAGCCTACAACTTCCAAGAAAGAGAAAGCTGCATTCAAGAGACAATTACGTGTTTATCGCTTCAGGTGATTCTCACCCACCAAGACCGCTCTGCGTAATATGTGGCGACAGGCTCGCCAATGAGGCAATGAAGCCTTCTCGTTGAAGAGAAACAAGCGCAGGGCTCCCACTAATTACAACAACTACATTCAGGGTCAGTTGCAGTTTTAATAACTTGTTTTTATTCGTTTCTATGCCGGTCCGGCAAATTATTGCTTTACGTGAGACCGGTCCGAGGCGTAAAAAAGGTTGGAGACCGCTGGTTTACATAAAGGATTGTCTTGGCTGGAAAATACTGTTTCAGAAAGAGCAAATGACATACTTCCTTCTGTACCTGGACTGGAGTCCCATACACCACTCACACAGGCTACCCCTGTTTCAGTGGAAACCTCAGCCACAGGTCAAAGGTCAGGGGTCAACGTGATTACAAAACATCAGGAGTACAATCTAATCTTTTTTCAGTTACATGTACCTTTTCACACAGATCAGATACAGAAATCTGAGCAGACACATGAAGAACAGGTTATTTATGAGCAAATTTGTGCTTTATTAGCATGAATGCCTGGAAAATATCCACACTCAAGATCTACCATTAGAACTGCCATTATATGAATCCATAGACATTTATCATGGATGTCAGACTATTATACATACATGGATGTTCAGTCTGTTTTATTACACGGATGCAAGCCACATGCTTAGGAGGTCAAAAAACAGGGTTGTACAAGTCATATTAATGTAAACAAACAGCAACCGAGCATTACCCTTTGAATATTTCTATACATGAATTGCACAAATTTATTGAAGTTGTACAAACCTGAATTGTGATTTTAAACTTGACAAAAACTCAATATTTGTTATGTACAGATGAGCCCGCAATTTACTTATTCATGTATAATCACTGTGTTACTGATGTGCTTTTTTGATGTGCTTTAGTGTAAATGAATACTCTTGACATGCTTTAGAGAAGTATAACGTATGTGTATAATCTCCCAGTCATCTGAGGATAGCATAGAAAACAGTCACAGTAATTTGTAGCAGGAGCAGCTACTTGTAAACAGTGAGGGAGACAATCTTCCTCTTTACAGTATTCAAATAAAAGTGTGATATCGTCTCTGCAGATGCAACTAAGAAGTGGAAACCATGGAGAAAGAAACAACATGCTGCAGTAGTTGCATACTGTCCTTTTTTCTTGCACAAAGCCTGTATAGTGTATTTTGTAGTATACAGCTATTGCTTTAAGTCTTTAGACTTTTTGATGTGATCAGTGACAGATTTGAGTTGTAATGTATCTGTGTTAACAAATATGACCCAGAAATGTCACTACATTATATTCTGAATTTGTATCTGAATTAGAAATACCCATTATCAAAATATACTGTAGTTTCAGTTAGATCAAAAAATATTGTACATGTAATAACAGTGATCTGCATACACTTTCAGTAATGAGTCATGGCAGTGTGGAGTTTGTAAACTTTCAGAGATAAAATGCATGTTTTTTTTTTTACTAGTTTCACAGAGAGCATATTAGCACACATACAATATCATGCACTTAGTTGTCAGCATTTTAGAAACTTGAGAATTGTACAAACATAGAGAACTGTTTCGCCCCACGACAATGCAAACCAGTTTGAAAAAGACATCCAGTCATGACAGTGAACGTCAGTTACCAAGCACAGAGAGAGAAACTGTCACGTATGTGGTTCAACCTACGAGGAATACAACATTCAGCAAACAACACCTCTGACAGAGAAGACGTAAAAGACTATATCTAATAATTTTGTACAATACCCAACAATACTTGTATCTACAATGGGTGTACTTTGACACTTCTGATACCTTTTTTCGTAAGCATCTTTTTTTTTTTTTTGCACAGACAAACTGATGACAAACTGAGCAGAGGATGAAAGTTAATTCTTAACCTTCCTCCTTCTACTATCACCCTGTGATTGCCCTGGTTTAAAATGCAGAAGTGCCCCTCACAGAAGGCATGGCTACATTTGATTGGAGTAGGAGGTGGGTCCTCCCACCTGGCTGTACTCGGACGGCTGACCGAGGTTTCCCTGGGCGTTGTAACTCCCTGACTGGTCAAAGCTACCCTGGTTGTACGGCTGCTGGCTGAAGGTGCCGGCCTGTTTCTCAGACGCACCGCCTGTGAACCTTGAAGCACCCTTGTGCCAACCGGTCTCCTTAAAGACAAACCAGATGTTCCCAGCCCATAGAACGAAGTTGAGAAACCCAAAAACCTGAAGAGAAAGAGAATGAGACAAAGCGATGCTAAGCAGGGATGCACATTCATATTCTTTCTGTATTTTTCCATTGGATGCTATTTTATTTTTCAAGGACTTCAGCTTAGTTTCATGAAGAAGTTTCGTTTGTTCAGTTTCTTTGGGAACTGTGTGCCTCTTTAACATTTTTACTGCATACATTGTCCATCAAGTCATTTCAGTATTTGCACTTCGACTGACCAAATACAACTTCAACTGTTTCAGGTTTTCTAAGTGCTTTCCAAAGGCAACTGGACTTGCTTGAGGTTTGAGAAGATGTTTCGACTCTCATTCAAGAGGCTTCTTCAGTTCTAACTGACTGTATTTATTCTCTCGCAGGATCATTGACCTTTCTATCTTATTTATTCATCTATTCTCAGTGTTTGGGAAACACATCCTGTGAACCTACCACTGAGGTGTTGAGTCCAGACCAGCGTGGTCCATGCACAGAGCCACACTTGTTGCTCTGGACTTTGCAGGCAGAGATGAGGAGCTGCACCTCATCTGGATCAGTGGCCATTTTCACATCAGACAGAGCCTTGGCCCAAGCAGAGGAACTGACCAGCCACATGAAGGAGAACACAACTGTCACTACAAAGTCCTGATGGCATGTAAGAGAGAAGAGAACACAGGATGTGGAAAAATTAAGATCAAGAAACCACAACATTACGCTGTCAGTACTTAGTGAGTAGTGGCTGAATGATGGAGTCCACTGTACTCACAATGAGTGGTCCTCGGTTGTTTTCACGGTACTTGTTCTGAAAGAAGATGTAGACAATGGTGGCCATGAGGGAATACAGGAAGGCAAAGACCGCGATGGTGACGAAGAACTCTGCGGAGGATGAATAGTCTCCAATGAGGAACACACGCTCCCTCCTGATGCCTTCACATGCGGGCGCTTCAAAGGACACCTGGTACAGCCTGGTACACAAAGAGGCAGGTACAGGGGTCAACTCAAAATGGAATTTACCAAAGGAGGTCCTGGTAACTGATGATACAGTGACTGATTCTCATCAGTCTTTCCTGTCTTAACCTTTGGCCTGACTGCACAGTAAGAATCAATTATATGGTTCAGAAAAGTCTGACCTGACACCTCTAACAGCTAATGTCAGTGAATATAATCTTATTATTTATACTCCTTTCTCCTCCTACATCAAAATCGCCCCAGATAAGATGTGATTCTGTGACTTTTAGCATAATATCTATAGTAGTTGGTAAAGACTGGAAGCAATTACAGTTACAGTATATTTGCAGATGATATGAGTTTGAATATTCTGAACTGGATTCCTCTTATTTGAAGCCAGATGTTTAAAACCAGTTCACCCAAATCAGAAAAAAACACATTTTCTTATTTACCCCAAGTGGTCTAATGCAGTACAGACAGTTTCAGTTTTATCTGCTGCTTTTACAGACATCGTCCCACACACACCTACACACATTATTTTTGAATTCAATACCTTCCTACACTATGTCACAGAGACCTGTGGATGTCAGGCTACAGTATGCTGTCAATCTGAAAGGAAACACATTGCTTTCAAATACAGAAACTATGCTGGTTTAAACATAAATTTTACATAAAATAAAGTTCTTTATGCAGATTTCTGATGACCAATGCATTCTCATAACTGCAGTGCATTGTGAGACCATATCATTGTAAATTATAATCTATTAAAAGAAGTCATGATATTTGCCGTTATGCCTATTTTGTCCAGATTATGTGTGCATAATCAGGAATGGATTGTCATGTAGGTGATAAGGTGTTTAACACTGATAGAAAATAGTGAGAGCAATACAGTGTGGCTGATATCACCATGCACTGTATTAGCATCTGAGTAAACACAGGTTCACACTCCTGCCATTAGACATGAATGAAGTCCACTCACCTGAAAGGATAAGCAAAGTCAATGCCAATGCTGAGGTTGCTGCTGGCCTTCTCCATGCAGTCCACACTAACCCGCAGCTGCCCAGAGTAGCCCCCACATGTCGCAAATGCAAAAATGGCAAAGAGCTGCACAAAGAAAGAAAACAACAAAAATCAGATGCTTACTGTTAAAATGGAGCCACAGCTGTGAACTGAGGCCACAGCTGACAGTATTTGCATGCACACACGCAACACATGCTCACAACCTATTACTAGGTGAGTAATACTGTCAGCAATGCCAAATCAAATCCACAGCTTTCTCCCTCCGTCTCTGTTTCAACATACTGTTGAAACATTCCAATGGAATGCATCATCTGACTAGAGAACTGAGCTGCTCTTGGCTTTGAGATTTGCTGCTTTCTATACATACTGAGCAGCTCAATCAGCAAGGATGAAGTGATAGCACCTAGAAACTGATGGGAATGACATTTTTTTAATCATGATGAGAAGGTACATGTTTTACACTAGTTCTTACTGCACACACAGTTTGACCTGCAATCTTAATTATATCTCATTATAACAGTGCCACAACAGGTCACTATCACTTCTCTGCTACATTAAGGCCTGATGGAGACTACAATATATGGCTGTTTCAGGAACAGCAACAGAGTTTTAGCTAAAGATGACCACACTATTATATATGTTTGAAAAAATGAACACATTCATTGTACTCATGCTTGGATAATCCTGGCATTCGTTGACACTGCTGTTTTTACATTGCATTTTGTTTTCTGACTTTGAGCCCAATCTAAAGATGAAATTGATCACTTAACATGAATCATCACTATCTGGGACAGGCCACTGAATGATGTCTGCACTGCAGGAAAAAGTTGACTTGTAGAAAGTTGTGTTGAGGTTTGCTGTTTATGTGAATCAGCCACTGCTAAACTTGGATAATGTGTCACCTAATGGGATATTTCTGAGCTTGTACAAACATGGTATGAAATTAGTCAGTAAATGGCTCCATTTTGAAGGGACTTTTTTGTCATTGTCAACCAGGTTTGATCTAACAAATCATGGCAAATGTTCATTTTTCAATGTTATTTCAAAAGGGAAACTGCAGCAAAATACAGCTTTTGTACCAGCCACCTAAGTAATGGTTAAAACTATAAACCAGCACAAAAATGCTGATAAATCACCATGTTCTGAACAGACACATTGCAAACATGAACAAAATATAACAGCATTTGCAACATTAAACAACAAAATACTCAGTCCAACCCTGCATGATGGGAAATGTGGGTCATCACAGTAGCTCCAGCTTTCAGCAACATGGTGCTAAAGAGGCACGTGTGTGTGTGTGTGTGTGTGTGTGTGTGTGTGTGTGTGTGTGTAGGGTTGTCTTTGTCCAGAGAGCAGCACACACTGCTCTGCCTCTGTTGGAATATGCAGATAAATATTTCCTCAATGCCTTTTTATTGGCCGTCAACCTTGCATTCACATGCATATTGTCAAAAAAATAGACTTGAAGCAAAAATAAATGCTCCATGTTGTGGTTACACCCATGAAATGCAGCTGAGGTGCCAGCCTGCACGCAGCTGGTGCAACCTATAGATTAAAATGACAGCTTTTTTGTTGCATGAGACAAGCAAGTCAAAATATGTCTGATACACTTGAGGTCCAGACACGAAGTGGATGGGAATGATTTAAACGTCCTTTTACTCTGACTTTGGGGCATTTTCAGTTATTCAGAAGAATGTGGGACGGTGTTAAGTGGGGGGCTAGCGGCCCCTTGGTCTTCCTACTTCCAGTCCCCTTGAATAGTGCACCTTTACCAAGACATTCATTGATAAATACCAGGACTTTGAGAGTGTAGACTTTTGTAGGGTTTTATACCTCATAACTGAACCACAGGGAAATTTAAAACTGTAACTGGAATCAATTCCTAGTCAGCAGCAAATGTTGAGAATCAGCAGTCCTAACATTCAAACATTTTGCTTACGGACATCTCAACAATTTCTGTGCCGTGAAGCAAATTTAAGACCAACTGATAGCATTTTGGCCACATCAGCACATCGACGACAATAGCTGCAGTGAATGTGCGGGCTGAGCTGAATTAGGACAGAGTCTCGGAGTCTGGAGGAAGAGTTCACTGTTTGTGCTCTCTTCACTGGCACCTGATGATGACTTCACCACCATGCTCATAAAAAAAAGAGTTCATTCTTCCTTATAATAAATTAATAAATTTAACTGGGACTGTATACAGAGACATTATGACTGATGTATGCATGCACACATTGACAAAGCAGCAAGAAAAAGTATAGTCTCAGAATAAAGTATGGTACCAGGAAAAACATTAAAATGTTCAATACCAAATATCACCTGACATAAAACTGGATTAGCAATATGGCAAAGGATGTAGGAATGAGCCAAAAACAAATACAGAATTCATTCTTAAATCTAATAAATGTACTTCAGACCTCACAGGCTGTAAAACGTTGAACTAACTCTAATTATTAGGTAACCATTTGATTTATAATGACATTACAACGACAGTTTGATGGCACAAAGATCAGGGAGAATGTTACACATATTGAAAAATTACCTGCCGTTTTGCTGAAAAGCTGCATCCACAATAAAAAAATACACTTGAACTTACCGGAGCAAATATAACCATACACATTGAGGAGGGAAGATCTAATCCAGCTTTGTGATGCTACAGGGCTCCCAGAAGCATTCCGACACTGAAAGAGGAGCTGGAAGAGGCTGCCAGTGGAAAGCATGGCAATATGTGTGTGTGTGTGTGTGTGTGTGTGTGTGTGTGTGTGTGTGTGTGTGTGTGTGTGTGTGTGTGTGTGTGTGGCTGAGTATGAAATGTGTACTACTTAGGGGAGGGTGGTGTACTGGTTTTGTGTCATGTTCTGCTGCCATCAAATGGATTTTGCAAAGCCATCATTACTATGATAAAAGTTTTAGCATATTGAAAATAATGTGCTGTGCTTTGACTGTGATAACATGCAGGTAGAGGGATACCAGCATCATGTAATGTAGCACTGTGTTGATGCTGTCTTTCTCAATTCTACATCATAAACACTTTTGCTTTACTGTTATCAGTGATAATATATGATCACATTATCCATTTCATCTGGTGCAATTTCCAAGTTGTATGTTTCTCTCAACTGTGCAATAACACTATTTATTATCCATATTGGCAACAGTACTTTTATAAACTGTATATATCGATCGTACACATAGTCCTAGTATTTCACAAGTGCAATAGTATTTCTCAAGTGCAGTACAACATATGTCATTAGTAGTTTTCTTCATAAGAATATTGGCAATAGTACTTTTTATGGCAGTAGGGTTTTTATGGCATTTACTATTTTTTTTAATAATTGTACAAATGCACAATGTACACTTTTTTATTTTGATCTCTTTATGCCAATGTGTTTGCTGTTATTAATACTTGCTGGCTTTTGATTGATGATTGCACTTTAATAATCCCGAAGGGGGAAATTCATTTGCCACCAAGCCACATCACACAACAACATACAATCAACAGGACAGATAGATACATTGAGACAGGGCACAGTACAATGTACACTACAGCAACACACAAACAGGTGTACCACATAGACACTGACAGGACACAATAATCACAACAAAACCAATAAGTAAATCACAACATCATAAAATAGTCAACAGCTCTTATTATAGAGTCTGATTGGTGTGGGAACAAAGGACCTCCTAAATCTCTCAGTGGAGCATTTTTCATCAAACTGACGCTGGATCGATGGTTCAATACTACCTTCAAATTTTTCAAAGTTTTGACATTTTTATGTTGCTTTATTGTTTAATTTGCTGGTTGGTCTGTTGAATTTTGCATTAGCACAATAAGCTAAAGTGGCTAGTAGCATCTATGGTAGACCCACATGCTGGAGCAATGTTGATTATTTAATATTGAGGGACACACAAGAGATACTGACGTTATCTCCACACTTCATACAGCAACTCAAGCTCAGCTGGTTTTGTCGTTACAGTAAAGCCTCCTCTGCTGCATGCAACATTAGTTTGTGTGTCTGTTGCTGCCGAAATGTAACACTTCTATTCCACTGAACTACAGGAGGCGATAACACACCAGGATACTGCGATACTCCGGCAGAGGCAGAGAAGAAGAAGACTGCAAGCTACAAGCATGGACAGCAATACAGTGCACTCTTCCCTGGACATTACAACTGAGAAAATGCATTTAACTTAGTGAGATTTAAAGTATAGTATATAATAATAACATTAAGTATATTGGCATTCTCTCACTTCCTACACATGCAGTCTCTGCCTCTGCTGGGATTAACTGAAGTTGTTGCCTGTACTGCCCACTCCAACAGCACTGCAGCTCAACATAATTATGACACTGTATGCAGTATTTTTGTCATGGCTAAGCCTCATTTGACAAACAGAAAAGAGATAATTAGCTCTTCTCTCACCATTTTGCTCTAAAAGCAATGAGTAGTTTTGTTTTAATGGCTGGTAAAATTGACACAAGGTATATAAGTGTTTTTGGTTTCCTGAACATCCTCTTTCTCTGTCCTAATGTGTGTTTTGTTAAAAGTCAGGCAGCTGGTTACAAGCTCAGTTTGTTTCATTTATCAACCTTGAAGCCTGAAACGAAATGTTAAAATACATGGTAAACAGTCACTAAAGCTGACAATGGCTATTAGAAGATGTGTGTGAATGTACTTATTACAAAAAATCATTTTCATTCCAGCTACTACATACTGCCCTACGGTGCAATGAGATGTACTGTATGCTATTTGTTTAAACTGATACATGCAAATGATAAAGGCTAATGGGTGCATCTCGAGTGACTAACATAATTTGATTAATTTTGTTTACTCATTTTTAATTGTACCGCATTCTGTGATTTTGCCTGTGGATGTAGTGTACAGCTTGTTCTGTGAAGAGGAGAACAGGAGGGCCAGGTTTGTAGTTCTGTTGCTGAAAAGCAGGACACAGGCTGTGGAAATCCTTCATTTAAATGCTGGGTTCACCACAGGCAAAGATATTCTCATGTAGATGTTCTCCCAGGTGGTCAGTAAACACCTGTGAAATTACAAAAATACCTTTGCAGATGCAAACCGCTGGTGGATAACAAGTAAAAAAAAATAATGTTTGGGTTTCTCCTTGAGGTTTGTGCTAAGAAGTTTGTGTGACCGAGTCGCAGAGTAATGTACATGAAGCCAAGATTCACAAACCAGGCTTGGATTGCCTTTACAATGGCAAATTCACCACATGAGGGCGCAAGCAGAGGCAAAATCAATATGAAGGTGTAGTGAGTGGAATAAAGTTGAGCACTTATGTTAGTGATTGTTGCTGCATTGTAGGTTAGCAACTGTAAGTGCAACTTGAAATTGTAATGTAGATGCAACGTGGATAGAGAGATAGCTGATGTATGAATGCTGAAAATTGAGCTGATGTGTGACGTGAGGATTCTCTACTTGAGGAAACACTTTCACCATGTTTTTCCTGGAAAAACAAATTGCTTTGAGTTGCTGTTCTTGTGTGGAATTCTCTTTCCTCTTCCAGTGGTGTGTCCCTAAAGCTATGGTGAGGCCAGGTGAGATGTGTGAGACTAAAGAAGGAGTCGAGAAGGACAATGGACTGGTGGGAACAGTGGCCATGAACAGCCAGGCCTCATCCAACCTACTAACACACACAACCTCTGGCCTCAATATGATCTCTCTCTCTCTCTCTCTCTCTCTCTCTCTCTCTCTCTCTCTCTCAGCCCAGTTTTCCATGTAAACCTTCAATAGCCTCAAGAGTTCTCACAACCATGATCACCATAATCAGACCTGACGCCTGGTTAGCATGCGCATCCCCTCTCCCATCTTACAGGCAGCTGGATGAGCAGCTTGCCAGAAGCTGGGGAGGAGATCTAGAATGCCCCTCACCCTCTAGAGGGCACTGCTTAATAAGCCTCAGCAGCTTATCAGATCAGTCAGCTGCACTACTCGCTCTCATCCCAGCAATATCAGTCAGTGTGTTCTGTAGGTGATATCATTAGTCAACATAAGATACAGTTCTTCTGCTATGTGGATGACACCCAGCTGTATCTCTCATACTGGTGCTGCTTACAGTTTGGTTACTGACATTGTTGACAGACTGTGAACCTCGGCAGGTGCGACCACCTGTATCACATTACAGGAGGTAATCTAATTACCCGATACTCTGGAGCTTTGCTTCTTCTTTTTTTTATTTTAGCTTTTTTATTATTTTCTTCTGGCTTGGTCTCACTTGATCCTTTTTTTATCTCTTGTGTCCTGCTGTCAGCTGTACATTATTTTATTACAGTTTGACTGTTGCTTCATCTCAATGTAATGCACTTACATTATTCCATACTTCTTAAATATATATCTGGCAGGCATGGTCCTCACGCATTTTATAGCTTAAAGAGATAATGTCTCAGGAATATTCAGACAGATCATTTAGTATAGTAACCACATTGCCATGAAATATGGCCCGCATTTAAACAACGCATGTGTTTAATTCCACGTTAAAAAAAAGTTTTATATGAGCTATACAAAAACAACATGTCATGTCCTCTGGATTCAGGATATAACTGCAATGGAAAATATATGTATGCCTATTTCTGGCAGCAAGGATAAAATGCATTACAGAGAGACAGTTTAATCAAGTCTTCCTCTGTGCCATGCCTATGGGTGCAATGCATATTAAGATGCAGCTTCTGGTAAGAAAGACTTGAACTTTGCATTTGGTTTGTTTTTCAAAAGATAAAATGTTTTCTTCTGCAGCAACTTTAGGCCCTTTTCCAAATCCAACAAAGAAAAAGACGAAAATCTAGTCCCTTCTGATTATCCTCATGCCCACAATTTTATAAGTGAAACAGCAATGATGTGATGTGTTTTGAGACATTTGAAATATATACTCATCTCACGCTCACTCTCACATCATTGATGGCTTTACGCCACCTTGTGGCTGAATGCAGTCATTGAGTTGACTCGTTTTCTGATGAATACCTTACAGTGCTTAAAACCCAACATATTAGTTTTAAAATGAGGCTAATACACTGAACACAATGAATTTGCAATTAAGTACCAGCCCAGGACAGAGCCTCTTAGGCTGAGTTACTTAAGCAAAGTGAAGTGAGATGACCTTGAATCAAAAGAAGATTTTTGTACAGTGAGTTGTAGTGAGCCGTTTGAGAGAACTGGTTGACAGTTTGTTTGTCACATCAGAGCATTGCTACAGCTGATAAACTGGAAGCAACATATACACAGAGCCGAATGCACACAACTAAAGAGACTTCAACAGAGATCAGTATCTATTATCCAACCTTTTCTGTGGTGCTTGTCTCAAATTAATGCCAAGTGGCTACTATTGAACATTTTGAACTGTCTGTTCAACCTGCTCAGAAGGGCATAACTACACAATACTAGGTGATGCTTTGCGAGGCTAATCTGGGACACGAAGGGCTGAGCTAGCTTTGGCTGCGTTAGACCGGACCCGGATCAAAGCCAAACGCTGTATGAAAACCTTAGCCCTCGCATTTCTACTTGTTTTCCCTGCAGCTTCAGGCCTCAGGCGGAAGCTGAATGCTGCTTACCTGGCTGTCACGGTACACAGCTGGAACCTTCGCAGGGAGTCCCTCTGCTGAAGTGTT